>CAHIKZ030002386.1:0-122500 GCA_903632075.3 Acanthosepion pharaonis
ACTGGTCAGATACTGAGTACCATAAGTGACTCTATTCATCAAAATATTCTATTCAAGATTAAAATAAGGATATTTATATGTTCATTGATTATCTACAAAATGATTTTTTTTATTAATTGATCACCCAATAAAGGCCCAAGAGCCACTCAACGAAGAGGGTTTATCTATAGGATATATAGGAGAGGTATGTAACAATATATATATACATATTATATTTGCAACAAGGTATATATAAGTACATTTCTTTAAATCTTTTTTTTTTCATGTAATCTATTTTATATAAGATTAATGCATATATGAATTATCACTTAGCTGATTAATGTTATATTCTGCACACCGACCCCAGAGTTTATGGAGGTTAGCATTAGCCATTCTGATAAAAAGCAGAAAGGGTTCTCTCAGATGATTAATAGAGAGAAGTTTTGTTTTGGTGGCATTAAAATTGACAATCCATTCCTTGACCTAGTTAACAACAGAAATTAGGTCATTTTTTTTAGATCAGCTGCCAACTTAACCATGTTGAACCACTTAGTATCATAATGCACAGTTATTTCCTGTTGCTAGTGAAGTTAAAGAAATTCTACATAGAATCAGCTGCACTATGAGTAGTCTTACACAACACTCCAAGTTGCGACAAAATGAAAACTTTAACTTAAAAACTTACAAGTTTTAATAGCCTTATCAGATAAAGACTTTCATATTGATGTCAACCATGGTGCCAAATGTGTTCAGAAATAGTTAAACTGTTAGCTGAATACAACTTTCTCAGATTAATCGTTAACATGTCTTTGAGCAAAGGAAGCATATAGGACTATTCTTTTTCAAATCTCATGGACTTGTGCTACTGAATCACAAGCAAAGAACTGTACCAGACTCAAGATGACAATAAACTACATCTAACAGCAAGGCTGCTGATTGGAAGACTGGAGGTTTTGAGGAGTGTGGAACCAACTCTTAATTGCTGTCGTTCCCAGGTCTCCCCGGCCTGATGTGGTAGCATCTGTTAGGGTCCCAGCTATGGGCAAATAGTGAACACTGAAATAAAAATAAAAATTCTATGAAAGTATAAAAATATACTTTTATAGTAAAAATAACAGCAATCCATTTTTATATAAAAAAAATTACCAACAATATGTATATCTAGTAAAGTTACCAACAATACATATTTCTAGTAAAATTATCAACAATACCTATTTATAGCAAAATAACCAGCAATACATTTTATCTGTAGTTGAAGGCATACAATTGCATTAATAATATATTTAGTTGAAGACATAAAATTGTTTTAAAAGTACTTAGATTTTAGCATTAAATAACCCATAGAGGTGTTGAAATGCCAATAAACAAATTCAACCAAACCAGATTGTAGTGACTGGGAAAATATCATCTCAGGAGTCTATTCTATAAAGCAGCAGTTCCTGGGAAGAAACTGTTTGAGTGGAATTTTTTTCCCAGTAGAATATGAAAGAAATGAAGATGTCAACCCTGTATATGGTGAAACACACCTATTCTATAGTTACATAGACTCTCCCACCTAATATTTATGTATTAAGAGAAACGAGGGTCAGTCGATGTCGGACGACAGTAGTCTACAGTTAGTCGAATACTGGAAAGTAGTCAACGATCACAACAAGATTACTCTGCGTAATACCTAATTATATCAAGTTCCTAACGTTTTGTACGTCGAACCTATTTTAGGACCGAACTTAGTACAAATACAAGCCTCCACTGCGAAATAACTCCACAACAACTTCAGTGTCTCGAAATCTTAGGATAATATTCTCATAATCAGATGAGAATTTATTTTAAAAAAAGAAGAAAAACGAGTTTGAAAATTTGAAATAAAAATGTAATGCAAAAAGTCTTTATTTGTATTATTTATTTTAGAAAATTGTCCTCATCTTTATCGTTATTAACACAACATTTCAGTCGTTGTGCCTCGCTGTCTTCCTCATGTGCATATCTGGGTATTCTATAGAGAATTATGAACTGAATCTTTAATCTACGGGTAGGCTGATCATGTTCCATTGTTCATGTGTAGCGATATTTTGTCAACACTTGTTGATGAAGATGGAGAAATTCTCAAAAATTTTCAGAATGCTTTTGTGTTGTAACCTAGAGCAGGTTACTGAATAGAGTAATCAAACGAAGGTTGGTAATGAATGATAAACTTACGACAAGAACAAACATATAAGATTCGCCAGCGGCACGTAGAAGTTCAAATCAACTGCTAGAAGTGAGATAAGAAAAATTCTACAAAATGAATCGCCAACTGCATACCAACATACAGTATTTACTACTATATTTATGTGAATGGGACATACCCATTATCGTCTGTATGTATGCTCCAACAATTTGAAAAAATTTCAACACCTGGTGAAAACTCCCAGTGAAATTTTGTCAACAGCTAGTGAAGACTTCCATCGAAAATTTGTCAAAACTTGCATTGAAATTCTCAAGATTTTTAAAATTCATTTGAAAAGCAAATACAATTTTGTCGGCAACGGATGACAATATCCAGTGAAATTTTGTCAACAGCTAGTGAAGACTTCCATCGAAAATTTGTCAAAACTTGCATTGAAATTCTCAAGATTTTTAAAATTCATTTGAAATTTTAAAGAAATTTTGTCGGCAACGGATGACAATATCCAGTGAAATTTTTCCATAAATGATGAAGACTTGTTTGAAGTTTCTCAACATATGGCGAAGACATTAAAGAGATTTTGTCAAGAACAAGTGAAGACTTACATTGATGTTTTCAACATCTGGATTGTTTCAGTAAAATTGTCATATCACTAAGGAAGACATAAAGTGATATTTTGTTTTTCTTTTGTGAAAACGTCCATTGAAATTCTCAAGATTTTTAACAATGCATTTAAAAAAACACAATTTTGTCAACAACGGATGACGATATCCAGACATTTTGTCAACACCCGATGAACACATAGAGGGAAATGTTATTAAAAAATTGGTGAAAAATTTCCAGTGACATTTTTTAAAAACGTAGTGAATACATTAGAGTGACATTTTGGGAAATTTTGAAGACATCCAGTAATATTTGTAAAAAAGCCGGTGAAAACGGCATCCACTGAAATTATCAAGATTTTTAAAATACATTTGAAAAGCAAATAAAATTTTAAAGCAACGGGTGACGACATCCAGTGACATTTTGCAACACTTGATAAAATTTTCTGTTTTTTTCAACACCTGACGAAGACTTGTTTTTTTGTTTTTGTCAACTCCTGATAAAGACTTTTTTCAAAATATTGAAAAAACCTGACGAATATTCCAGTGAAATGATTCTGAACACCTGGTGAAGACTTACAGGAAATTTTGTCATCACCAGCAACGGGTGTGTCATCCAGTGACATTTTTGTCAAAACTTGCTGAAAACTTCCAGTCAAAATTGCCAACACCTGGTGCAGATATCCAGTGACATTTTGTCAAGGGGAAAGCAGAATTCCATTAAAAATTGTCAACACGCAGTGAAGCCATCATATGTAATTTTGTAAACACCTGGTGAAGACTTCCGTGAAATTTTGTCTACACCTGGTGTAAATTTTCAGTGAAATTTTTATTCAACACCTGCTGAAAACATACCGGGAAATTTTGTCTTTTGGGGACGACTTATAGTTAAACTTTCTCAACATTTTTACTTCCAGTGGCATTTTGTCATAAAATCAAAGACTTACAATGAAACTTTGCCAACAGTATGGCGAAGCTTTCAGGGAAATTTTGCCAACACCTGTTGAAGATTACAGTGAATTTTGTCAACAACTATTTTAAATATTGTGAAATTTTTTTATCACCTGTTTAAATTACAGTAAAATTTTTCCAAACTTTTGAAATTTTCAGTGATATTTTATCAGTGGATGTGAAGAAATCCATTGAAATTTTGTCAACACATACTGAAAAGGGTGAAATTTTGTTAAAGTTGGTGAAGATTTTTACCCGAAATTTCAAGATTTTCACATTCATTTGAAATGCAAATAATACAGTAGTTAAAATGTTTAATTTATCTTTTCATTTCGTGATAAATTCAAATTAGTGTTCATAAAATATAACAACTCTATTAAATTTTAAAGTTGTTGCATCTTTGAATTTTAAATAAAATTTAAATTTCCTATTGCCATCTTGAATATGATTTCTTTTAAATTTAGATCTGGAAGATAGATAGGTATATATTTCTTTAAGATCAAACAATTTCCTCATTTTATATTTTATTTTCATATCTCGTTTTAGATGTTGCAAAACCATCATATTTTCACTAATTTCAGAAAGAGTTGAAAAACCACTTATAAGTTGTATTTTATATAAAAAAGCAGTTTTTCTACTCAAATATAAGTATCCACAAAAAAATGTTTTAAGTAACACACACACACACACACACACACACAGACATATAATATATATAATATATATATATATATTTTTATATATTCCAAACAACCCCCAAACTTTTTGATTTCGGGCTTGTCCTTTGTTTAGATTATATCTATTTATAGGACCTAGTTGTCTAATTTTTTTGTTGAGTAAGAATTTTATGTTTTATATTTTTCCCAAAAAAATTACATGAGCAAATTTAATGAACTTGACTGTAAACATTTAATATATATATATATATATATATATATATATATATATATATATTGTGTGTATTCATAACAATGTATTTTCATTTATACACGTTTCATTAAATAATATAGACATCTGATAAGTTTAATAACATTATCGTTGAACGAAGAAAGAAATTCACAATATTGATCCATATTTTTTTAATATAATCTAAGCTAACCATTTACTTTGGCCATTATCAAAAATTGTCAAGCCCAAAACATTAAACAATATACGGATAAGACTGATTTGAATTTTAGTTTGTCATTGCTGCATAGATGATTTCATAAGCAACGATAAACACGAAAAAAAAATTTTTTAAAATCCAAACAGAAAATCCAGATTGACGTCCAGTTGAACACAACTTTTTGAGAATGATGTACAAAGCCATCCCCAAATGTAAACCAATCCTTTTGATTTTACCAATTATAGACATTTAAGAATAGGGTAGAGATGCCATAATTGATTCTGGCTGCAGGTTGCTTCCTTGTTACTGTTTGATGTATATTCTGGAGAGGTTATTTTTAGTTTTTGTCCTATTGTTTCATTTCAACGTATAATTGTATTTTTCAACATGTATATTTTTACGGAATTGTGTGCGGGCAGGCATGTTGTTTCAAATCCTAAAAATGACTGAGTTTTCATTAAGGATCAAAAAAATTCCTCGGACGCATAGTAAACAGTAGAAGCCCTGAAAAGGCTGATCCAGCTGTCGTCCCATGCCATCTGGGAAGTGAAACCAACAAAAAAAGGTTTAAAATATAAAAGCCTTAATTTGCCGTTTGGAATTGTGAATCAGACTATTCTTAGAATCTTTACGAACAAATCAGCTATTATTTTTCAAAACTTATGGGTTCCCATAAACGAACTCAACAAGGTTAATAAACCGTTTGTAAAAACTCAAAATGCCGACAGAGCCTTTTAAAAATCAAAACCACAAATATCTTCATTAATACCGTCATGAAATTGATTGTAATTGAGATTTCTCCAAACTTGGATCAAAAAACATACCAATTTTGTCAAAAAATAGGTATGTAAAATAATGCAAGAAGCCGACAACATCTGAAAATATTTAAAGCGGTTTTCCATTTTAATACTCAAATTGATGAACAGAACTGGTCCACGATGGAAAGATTTTGTATATTTAATTAAAAAAAAAATTGAAATTTCATAACTAGTTTTGGCATCAAAACCGGGAACTTCGTCATCTAAACCGACCACAGCAACTCATTGATGATCTGGATAAACGAGTTCAATAATACATACACGTCTACGATATGTGAAATTAAATTTTTCTGTTTTAAATTTTTGTCTTGGAATGAATTTGAATTCTAATCAAATGTATGGGTTGTTTAATAGAAACAATTGTTACGGACCTCCCCTGAACATTTTGGCGGTTCAAACACCTTGTTGGCATCCAGATACTCGAGAACTCTGTTCAGACCTGATATATACATCTTGGTGCCAGTCTTTTTTTTTTTTTTTTTTAGCTAAAAACAAAATTTGACTTACCAAAAAGACTGTCAGGGAAAGAACAATTGTTTCACCAACGCATTCTTTGCCTAAGTTCACCACCACCAGAGGAGAATGAGAGAATTTTGGCTTTTATTTGGGCAACGCAGATTGAACAACTGGGCGTCGACGCCATGGCAAAAATATTTAATTGTATACAGTCCTAATGTAAAGAAAGAATTTCAAAGAAAGACCATAAGACTGGTAAAAAACATTTGCAACAATTTTTCTAGAAAACGCACCTCCGTTTTGATGAACAGTGTGAATAAAAACATTTCTCCGAGATTGTGTAAATCATTTTAAAAACATGTATGTAAGTTGTATACCTGGCTTATTAAACAACAACCACCGTGACAGTTATGTATCTTGTCTTTCCTTATTCGCATTCAGTGTTAGTGTATCAATGGCTACTCGGTCTATGGAAAGAAAGCATTAAATTAAAAATTAACCCGGTTAATGTGCAGTACAAGTATGTTATAGACAAGCGTATGGTTGCAAGAAAGAAATCCGACAGCAGCAGAAATAGATTTACGTGATTTATTTCAATAGGAACGTGTGGATTTGGGACAGCTACCTTGTGGTATAGTTCATAAGCCGGCTTCCGATCTGGGTTGATCTCTCATAGTAGTTCTCACTGGTTGGCGTGGCGCTCCTCCTGCAGACTGCTGCTGACTGTCCAGACTGACCGTGACAGATCTCTTCCCTGGCCTCCTGTTGACTGCCTTGTACTTGCCTGTGTGACCCCTTTTATGGCGTTTTTTTTAGCTTAACAGGCTCGAAAAACGACGCGAGTATAATTAGGAGGGAAGCATTTTTTATTGGTCGAAAAAATAGAAACACTTTAAAATATTATTTTATTTTTTTCGACCGGAACTCGTGCGTCGGGACCATGCGTAAATGACGATAATGGTCATTTTGTGACGGGGTTTTGTCCCGTTCACATCCGGCTCTCGCTCTTGAGTATGCTAGTTTATTTGCCTGCAAATCAGCCGAGATATGTCTTATTTTATTTTATAACAAGTATCAAAATCCCCCGGTACCATTCTGGTGTGAAATTGCTTGGTTATTTCGAAAATGACATTAAAGGATTGCGCTCGATTACCATTTTTGATTTATCGTCAATCGATGTTCGATCTCTTTCGCCTTGTCCGGCCGCCATTACTAACATTATTTACATATTTTTTTTTTCCTCTAGTAATACGCGTAATGTAATTTACGAAGCTTTAAATTCAAGAAACTTTCACGACATATAAAAAAGGGTAATTTGATTTTTAAGCTCCGCGCTAAGCATCTAATAAAAACTTCCCGAATAGTTAGATTAGGTACCTCTACGAAATCGCTAAAAAAGAGCATAGCTTGATGAAAAATACGCCAGCCTTGCAGATTGTTCTTTTTTTTATCGTCTAAATGCTTATATTATTATTAAGAGGAAAGACCAAAGTTTTTTTTAATTATTTTTTTAAAATTTTCCTTCTTTTTAGAACCTTCTAAATTTTGATTAAAAAAAAACCTTGTTTCTCTTTGTATCACCTGAACTAGTAAAATAACATATACAATTTTTAGCACGTTTATTTTTTTTGTTATGACACATTAATTTGGAAAATCTTGCAAAAAAATAAAAATAATTGTCGGATGTTAATGAAAATTTCAGGAACTATTCACAGATGATCGAAATTATTATAAATATTTTTTTTTATTAAAGTCATGGCAGAAATATTTTTTATATTTTTATTCCCCCACCCATAACTAATTTTATGAAAACGCTAGAAATTGATCGCATCGGTTTTAGTGATTACAATAGTTAAAAAGCACAAGGCTTTGAGGAATGCAAATCATGTTTTTTTTTGTTTATAATTGATCCCCCTACCTGAAAATCAGCTCTGAATTGTAACATACAAAACTCAATAAAACAAAAGATATTATTTAATTTCAAATACTTTTATTTGCGTCTAGTTGTTTTTTATGAATACGGACAATATTTTCTGAAAGCAAAATTTTTTTTCGATGAAAATGAATTTTAATACAATTATTTGTTTAAAAAAAAAAAAAAAATGAGTTAAAAAATAATAATAAGAAGAACAAATGTAACAATATCCTTCATAGTCTTCCACAGACTTTCCACTGTTTGGTGTGGATATTACAGGTCTATTTGGGTCAACAAAAATGTTCGCTATAAAAAAATGGTTGATCTATTTTTGGTGTATTCATGTTCTGGTATTCGCACACCCGCCGACCAGCAGCCAACAAAAAATAACAGATCCTGGTTGGATATGGCAAATTATTAGTGGAATAAGTGTGTTTTTTATCCCTGGATTCTTCTTCCTCGCAATCTGCTGTTAACAGAACCAAAAAACGTCTTCTTTGAAACTCTTTCAAAAGAACCAAAAGCCAGACCGTTTTCAATCTGTTGTCTCTGCCCTGGTTATATTTTTTTAACCATTACGCTTCATGAGCAAAAAAATGTAAAGCAGGGGGTTACCGGAAGATTTGGAGCGAAAGCAGATAGGAGTGATAGAAGAAAGGATGAGGAGAAGGATAGTGAGTAGAACAAGGTAACTGAGGTGTCGATTGACATTACATTTGAATAGTTGGAGATTATAGCTCTCAGGGGAAACTAATTGGAAAAGCTGTTGTTCCACAGGCGAGAGGTGCTGTAAATGAAGCTTTGGAAAAGAAGAACGGCTACATTTAAACATTTCTATAGTGTAAGGGTGGGAGAGCGATGCCATAGATTGTAGGGCGCTTGAATTCATGGAGTCTGGGGAACCAGTGAAACGACTGGAGATAACGGTCGCATCAATTTCTACCTCAACACCTGGTTTACCCAACATTTCCTGCACATGTTCTAGCCAAACTTGCCACACCTCACTGAAGAAGGAGCACCAATTGACTGAAGTATGTTTTACAATGTCCAAGTTTTCAAGCATAATCCTGTGACTCCAGCTTCGATCAAGGAAATGGGTTACAAAAAGTAGCACTTTCCACGTAGACAAGCGGGACTTCTCCAAAAGTGTATTTTTCTGTCACTCACACTGAAGCCACATTTCCCGGCAGTTAGGACGATTTGTACTGGTAGGACGGTAGACACAATTTCTGCAACGCCATATTTTCCATTTGGCATGTAACAAGCAAGGTAATGGCATCGAAGGCATCCTACGGAAGACGGTAATACTCCGTGTAGTCGGAAAAATTCTAATGAAGCTTCTTCATTCAATCGAAAGCGTTTAATTGCTTCGTACAGATTGACATTTCTGTGTTGTGTGGATGTGAATACTCTTCAAATGACCATAAATAGCGTCTACCTTGCTGACCTTGTCCGTTTCATGACTTGGGGGCCACAATTCGCAATTTCTATACATTTAAATAACTCTGTATCTGTCTATATTTCTCAGATGAGGTTGTGGACTCTTCCACAACAAGCTAATTAACCCCTGCTAGGAAATGCACTATCCCTGTTATAATTTTCACCATCACAATCTTACAAATATATAACAAGTATTCATTGGTCAATCTAGCTTGCTGATTGGTCAGTTCCGACCAATCAAACCGCCTGCACGCGACCAATCTGTTTTCCCGCTCATATGCTCATATCACGACCAACACGTCTGAGTTCCCTGAGTAGTTTCTTCACATTCCTTGCTACCAAATGCCAAGATGTAATCTTCAAGAACTCTCGTCTTAGCCATTGCGGTCAGACGTTAAAGACCATTACCAACATTCACGCAAGTACAAACTATGAAGTCTCTTCTGAACTTTTACCAACTTTACAACTCACAATTCCAAACTTTATTCTTCTAAATTACAGTTTAATATTACTTCATTTTACAGTATTTACATTAGTCGGAAAATTGTCCTCATCTTTGTCGCCATATTTATTTACAAAACGTTTCGGCCGTTGTACGCCCGGCCTTCTTCAGGTGGTTGGAATTTCGAACTGAACCCTTTTATTTCGATCACTGGGATAGACTGTTCTAGTTCCACGAAAAATGTTTGATGGATGTCAGGTTATCAGTTATCTCCTGCTAATTGGAACCCTCTGAAAGTTCTCCACTGCCTTAACCAGGAATTGAACTCACCTTCTTTGGGTCTGTCACTGGATCTAACCAACGCCTTTATCCACTTCATTTTAATATGAACTCAGGTACAACTAATACCTAATCAAAGGGACACGACTCTGTCCTTACCTTTTCAGTTCGCATGCATGTATATCAAATATTAATAAATTCAATTGTTATGTTTTGAAATCATTCCATTCAGTTTTGTATTTTATGCTATGTGCTAATTTACGTCAAATATAAATTGCATTGCGTCCACGCATTGTCCTTAATTCCACCTTTCCTAGCCAAAGATAAATAATGGTAACTCAACCATTACAACAATGGCAACCCTGTCGGAAATAAATAATGAAGTAATGGTAACACCGTCGCTACAAAGTATTTATGTACATTTTTCCCATTATTTATCTTTGTCGCCATATTTATTACAATATTTCGGCCATTGTACGGCTTTCTTCAATATCGAAATGAACCCTTTATTTCGCTCATTTAATGGATGTCAGTTAGCAGTTCTGTTATCTCCTAATTCCATTCTCCAAGTTCTCCACTCTTTGGTTCCTGCCACTGGATCTAACTAACGCCTTTATCCACTGTGCCATATGTCATTCAGGACATCTGTGTATGATGAATTTCAGGGTATTATAAACCTATTGTCTTTAGCAACCATTTTTTACCAGTGCTCATGTTGCAGTTTTTGCTGTTATCATTGCATGTTTTAAATAACTCTCGTTTTTTTTTTTTCGACTGTTTTCAATTTCGCGAGCCCGTGCGGTAATTTATTTTGACTGCTGGTCGGCGTATGTGCAAATGGATGCACGCACAAACAGATCAACCATAGCAAACATTTTGTTGACCCGGTAGACGGAAATATCCACACCGAAATACTGGAAAGTCTGTAGAAGATTATGAAGGATAGTGTCATCCGACCTGGACACAAAACTGTTTCTTTAAGCGAATATTGGAATAGTTATTTATTTGTACTAATGTGCAAAATGTGGCACAAGGCCAAAAAAGGGGGTTGGGTTAGGACGGTCTTCTTCTGTCTTAATTCTAAACTTAGCTAGTCACAGACACGGACCCAAACATACCAACAATAGTCTTATCACCAAAAAACACATTCACTCCTACCTTTCTTACTACGTCCACCGTAATACCTCAAATTCTCTATGAAATTCAAAGTAGCCCCCATATGTACATTTCAAAGTCTGTGGTGGTGGTGGGGACAACAATTTAAAAAAACCGATAACTTATTTTTAAATTTACTGAGTTTTAAATGCACACAGAAATTCAAAATTCCTTGTTTCCAAGGATACAGAGACATCCAATCATTCAGACAAAGGGCGGCAAAGCTTCGTCCGGGTTCCTCTCTGCCGAAGCAGAGAGTTCGACAGCAAAGAACGTTTGGCAACAGGGAAACGTTTTACTTCATCATCGTTGGACCCAGTTGGTAAGAGGAGTGGTTCTATGCAGTCAAAAATCTTTTATTTATTACAATAATTTATTTGAAGTAAAATTTGACCATGAATTAATGACCGGTAGATAATTACAGTGATGTTTATATATTTGAAGGTAAAAATAAATATCAATAAGGATACTATTATAGTGGCATAAGACAATCTCACAGTAATATCAACTACTTTAGTGCAAATATTTCTGATGAAAATAGATAAGCTGAAAAATCACATGGTTTATTTCTGCAATAAATGTATCCAGAATATTTTTACCTTGCCTTGCATCTCTGAGTCATGTGTGAGAAGTCCGGAGAAATGTCGTCTGAGAGAAAGAAAAAGATCGTAATCAGGATCCATGATTGATTACATGTTCAAGCAGCATCCATCCCCTTAATTGAAAATTTAGAAATCAGTAAAGGAATGGATGGCAAGTATAACTTTTGGATGCAATAGGTGTGCTTCGCCAGCCTATTAACACAATCAAATATTGTAAAAGATTGGATCAGACTGAGTGAGGGAAGCTGTTATTTGAAAGAGACCCGGACGTTTGTCAGAGTGTTACTGTTATCCTACCGCTGAAGAAATTGTCAACTTGATCGAATCCAGCATTTTGGATGTTTTACCGAATCCAACATATACACCTAACTTGTCTTTTTCTGATTAATAATGCATTCCTGTGTATAAATCCAACAATCCATATTTTATTGAGAGAAAAGTTTTGAAAACATTAAATACAGCATATCCGGCGTATAAAGACGCACATTTTCATAGACACACAGCAATAAAATGAAAAATTACAAGAAAGCGTGAATGATACTTATATTTGTGTCAATTTTGTATACTTTGTGCATTTGACTGATGTTTGTGAGTTAAGTTTTGTAGAGTTTGTGATTAAAGTTTCAAAAAGTGGAATATAGCAGTAACTTTTTGAGTGAAAATTAAACTCTTTGTTTAAAACAACAAATTTACATTAGATGTATGTAAATTTAGTTTAATTTGAGTAGAGTTATCTTCCTTTGATTGCTGTTGAAATAGAATGTTCTTAAAAGTTTGGAAGGTGTAATGTTAATTCACTTACGGAAATAAGTCTAAGCTGTTGTGTGAAGGAGTTGATGAGTGAATTCTCTGATAGCTGAGATTGTGCTAAGTAAGAATTAACTTTTAGCTTAAATCAGAATGGAGTGACGTGGATTTGTCTCACGAGTTGGTTGCTGTCGCTGTTCTCATTGGCGAGATGCACTTGTGTATCGAATTTATTTAGTTCCTGATCACGTGATAGGTTCCAAATTGCTTGGCATAATTTGTATTTTCGCTCGGGTCAAAAACTAACTTGGTTCAGTTCATAGTTGAGAACAGGTGAATTGTATTTTTTTTAAAATATTTGTTAACCAATCAGAAAGCGACTTCGCAAAAACTCAGTCTGCAACCTGATATATTTAGTTGTGCTGATCGAGAACTAATTTTAATATTTATTGTCCAATCAGAACGTTGTTCAATGACAGAATTAAGGAAATGATCCACTTTTTGCACAAAAATTGAACAAGTTATTTTTAGCTGTTTGTAATATTGTAAAATTAGAATTCTACAATTGTAATCAAATTAAAAAAATCCTGATCTCAGGTACAATAAATAAAAATATTATGACCTGGCTTTGTTTACAAAAAAGCAACATTTTATGCTTACCTCTGTTCATTATAATACTCTGTAGTTTAATCATTAAACATCTTTAGTGTGTAATAATAGTCATGTTATTTAAAATATATGGATTTATCTTGTTTTAAAGTGTGATGTGGTTTTGATGTGTTTTGAAGCAGCCATCAACAGACAACACACAGTCCAGGGAGATTCAGAGAAGAGATTTGCTGCTCATATAAGCAATCACTGTTAAAAGATGAAAAAAATTACAATGAAATCGTAATGAAACTCCCAGTCAAAGGATGAGCGAAATAGTAAAAATTTTAATTTAAAATAAATAGTACCGTATTTTCTGGCTTACAAGACGCAACCTAATATTGGAAAGAAATTTCTAAGAAAAAAAAAGTCATTCTCATACAACACCACATTCACCATGAGTCTCTCATATACTAGCGTCACGTATTGTTTACCTTAACCACTCGTCCGATTTTGTTTGTATGGCAATGGCATACTAGTCAAGAGCAGAAAGGCTCCCACCACTGCTCGTAAACAGAGCATGTTTAAGAATATTATAGATCGGCTCTTGGAAATACTTAAGTACTGAGGTTACACCATAAAAAGCTGAATTAGATAGCTAACATCATAGTCTAATGATTCAATATACAAATCCCTATCAGTGAAGCCAATAAGATGACTGACCAAGCTTACTTGAGCCTGGGTGTTGCCTTACATTCGTCTTGAAAAAAAAGGGTGTCTTGTAAGCCGGAAAATACAGTAATTCACCAAATTTATGTTTATATAATTTAACAGGTAAAAAATAGTTAATATTTTATCATCTGTTACCAAATTTACATATTTAGTCATTATTATTCTAATTCACAGCTTTTAAACATTTTAGCCACAAGTGTATAACACCCAATAAATATTGAATATAAATAACAGATTTCAAGTCTTGTTTGACAGCGGGCGTCACTAATTTCTGTTCTCACTTCGCTTAAAAAAATAATCCAAGGTAAACAACTCTTCCATTTTTTATAAGAGTTGTTTCCCTTGGTGGGATAAACTATGGAATGATATTTGGGGTATACAAATTTTATATAGATTGGTATCACACACACACACACACACACACACACACACACACACACACACACACACACACACACACACACACACACACACACACACACACCACATTTTAAATAATTTAAAATTTTCTTTTAAGTTAAATTTTGGTTTTATTTTCGTAAAAAGATAATTTAAATTAGTTTTTCGATATCTTTAACATTGGTCACTCATCAAATTAGAGACGAAAAAAGAAAAGAATGAAATTTAAAATCTCTTAAAAATCCAATATTTATCCTGGAGAACGCTTCCAAATAATTAATCCTTAAATTTAGTAATTTATCAGAATTTTTTAAAAATAATACTTTTTTCCTTGAAACATAGTGAAAATAATGTTTTTTTTTTTTACACATGGTATAGGCTGTGAGCAGTTGTCAAAGTTAATAACATTACTTTTCTACTGTCAACCCCACATAAAGTGGTTATTTACCAACCTCCCCGAAAGGTAGGATGTGGCAGGATGTGGCAATATGTGGCACAAGGCCAATTTTTATGTGGGGCAAATCTGAGATTGTGAGCTTGAACAAAAATTGGCCATAGACCCCGTATGCACGGCGTCTGGTCGCTGTCCAGACGAGATTCTGCTCTTTGGCATAACCTTGTCTGGGTTCCTCTCCACCCGGATGCAGACAAGCAGAACACCCACAAACCAAAAGGTTTTGCTGCCTCTCTACATTGAGCATAAAGCTATAGTTGTTTTTGTCCTCTGTACTTTAATCTAGAAAACGGTATTAATTTATATTTTAAACATAAACATCTTTAACTGCATATAACCAATTGTAACTTGTACTTACCTTGAAACTCGATATAGAGTGGGGAAGCGATAGAATTCCAATAGTTGTGTGGCAGTCAGTCAAGGTAAGAAACAGGGAATCTGTTTCTCTTTGTCGACCAGTTTTTATGTTTGGTGTTGTAGTAGATCCTATCTGATTAAATGGATGAGAATACAAAACATATGATACCATCTGGAAAGCTATAAAGAAAATCCTTTTTTCACCCTCCGGATAGTTTTGTTAGTTCTATTAGTATGTTTCTACACAGTTACAATATTAGATACTGTTATTATCAAAAGGACAGACGTTTCATGTAAGCAATGATGCAATTGGTTACAATCTCAAACTTTCATTATCCGAGACACTGTGAAGTGTTGCTACAACAGGCAAGAGTTTTCTCATTTTTCTCCTTTCACATCAAGTTTAGGGTACAACACTTCTGAGTTACCTAGCTGTCCGAGTTTTCCCTCCCCCCAATTCATCAGCATAAAAAAATCTGAGACAATAGTTTATGAAATATTTTTTTTTTTACTGCTATTGTCGTATAAAAATAGTTAAAATGAAAAATAAAATTTAAATCGAGTTCATATTTGAAAATGGCATTAAACTATGCCTATTTTTTGATTATTTAATTAAAACATCTTGTTATGAACTGGATTGCTTTCAGATTTGTACTAAAAATTACAAGTAATTTTAAAAAATAAAAGTTGATTATAGATTTTTTCTATCATAAAATAATGTTTTATTAAATTATTTAAGCACCAGCTCTCAACAGAAATCTTTTTGGTGATACCTAATGTAAGTTCAATTTTTCAAAAAATAAATTTTGGTTTGAATTTTTTAATGATTCTGAACAATATTCTATCTATCTATCTATCTATCTATCTATCTATCTATATCTATATATATATATATATATATATATATATATATATATATGAATTGACTAGAAGCAGTTTTTAAAATGAATGCATCTATTTCCTCAACTGGAGAAAAATCAGGGATTAACAACCAAAAGATTGTTTCTTGATGCATGTAAAAACATCTGTATGAAAAGCATTAAGATTATTTTCTATTTAATTAATAGTATCTTAGCTCTATCACCGATATTGAGCGCTTTCTATTAAGTTCCGTGCATATATAATATATAAATAATATATATAGAAATTATATTTCAGAGTAATTGGTTTGTGAATGTAAAGTTTTAAGGCATGAATAGGAATGTTCATTGATTTTCTTTTGTATCAGAAAATGATTAAGAAATAATGAAAATAACAAACATCAATATTTTTAAATCACAAAAATAATTTGTTTTGGGAGGCTACGATCATTTAAAGCTTTGAATAGCAATAAAATTGCCATCAGAATCTTCTCCCTTTTAATACATTTATGTCAGGGACATTGATACTCTACAGAATTCATATGAATTTTCAAAAGTTTTTAATTGTAAGCCAGGAACTTACATGAATCCTGTAAAGAAATGTGTTGTGTAGCAGTGGATAAAAATACCACTGGCTTGGGTTTTGGGCAGAGTCACAATTTAGTTTTTGTTCTAAATTCTAATAAAAATACCCTTTTATAAAAAGGTATACTTCCTGTGTTTGTATTGCTATCCGCAAACAGGTAGCGATGCACAAATATTAAAGAAACGTGGAAATGGCTTAATAAAATGGTTTTCCTATTGAATTAAGAAATAATTAAATTAATATCCCCTGCAAAATATTCAGATATTTTTTATCTTAAGGTAAATGCCTTTATAATATTTATAGGGTATTTGAAAATAGTATCTATTGTTATTCCAAATCTTTGATATATTACAAAATATAGATATGACTTGAATCAATTACAATAATATTAATATATTCCTTAATAAATAAATAAATATTTCACACCTGAATTTTACGAATCCTCCAAAAACGTTTCAGAAAAAGACCGTGAAACACTAAATTCTTTCAGGAGAAAAAAAATTGTTTTCAGTTAACTGTCAAGTTTTGAGAGTTTTATATGAACATTCTCTATATTTCATATTTATTAGAAGTAGAATATAATATTTAGTTAACTATCAATAAGGAAGGAAGCCTAGCTGTAAGGTATTACTGAAAATCATCTATTAAAAACTAAGTAATTATGGCATACTTTTTTATATATTAAAAGCAGAGTATATTTCTTCTGTTTTAATAAATTATCTATAAAAGTAATGAAGTTTTTTAATTTTAAAAACAAACACAGCAGATTTGTTTAAATTTTATATCCTCTGCGAAAACTTTGCAAACAAAAAAGGATACAAACAATCTATACATGTAAAACAGAGGATGTCTGTGTCTGTCTGTGTGATATCTCTTCACTAGAGATCCATCCAACCGATTTTGACCAAACTTGGCACGTACATTGTACAATGTAAGAGATAGGATCTTAGCATAAAAAATTGATAATTTTTAGAAAAGTCAATAATCGATAAAGCCAACCAAAAAATCGATAAATTCAACTTTTCTCCTCCAATTTCGTTCAAACTCGGTATGTAGGTTACTTACATCATGACGAGCACAACGATAATTCATTTTTATTTCTACACCATTCTATTTAGTGAAAAGATGCAAAAAAACAAAAATCGATTTCAATACAAATTTTAAACTAAAAACTCCCTCAATTTTCAAGCAATCTAATACAAACTTCACCCAATTGTAGCCCATAATAAGTTGATTGTTTAACAGTCATTTAACTTGGTAATTGAGTCCACTCATATAGTGAAAACCTGCAGAAATAACGAAAAATGGCGATTTTAACTGGTTGGTTTCTTATTTTTCGTTGATTTTTCAACTAATTTTCATCAAACTTAGCAATTGCCTTATAAATGTATCCTCTTTTACATTTCCTGGTAGGACACTGACAAATTGAATTTCAAAAAACTCTATAATCATAGTGATCTGACATGGGTCTTCATATAGCCTGATTTACCCTTTCATGTTATTGGGGAAGGGAGAAAGACACAAACCTCGCCATGGGCGCTACTAGAACCTATGCACGCCACTGCCTCCAAGTAGATCACAAACCACACATTATGAACATTCTTTCATAATCAATCAATATATCTAATTAATAATTAATCGAATGAAGGTAAAAACAGGTGATAAATTACTTCATTTTCCTGGTTTTTTTTTTTTTTTAAATACTCCAGTTTGCATAGTCCTTCGATATTTTCCAAATAAATCAAAATCTACATAGAGGGATAAAGGGGGTAGTGGCCCCCGTATCACGCAAGGTTGAACAAGGTTACAAGAGGCCCGCTAACATTTTTGAAGACATTAAATCTGACGAGGTGTAACAATATAGACGACAGAAGGAGGATATATATGATATATGCTAATTTATTCTAGAAAAGAAAAGGAAATAAAGATGGTCGGATACGGTAGAGGTGCAGAAGTTCTAGTGCAGGCATTGATGGTCGATGTTGGTCGTTCAAGTGATCGCTGCTGGTCATGCAGGTGGTCGCTGCAGAGATGATCGCTGCTGGTCATGCAGGTGGTCGCTGCAGAGATGATCGCTGCTGGTCATGCAGGTGGTCGCTGCAGAGATGATCGCTGTTGGACATGCAGGTGGTCGCTGCAGAGATGATCGCTGCTGGACATGCAGGTGGTCGCTGCAGAGATGATCGCTGCTGGTCATGCAGGTGGTCGCTGCAGAGATGATCGCTGTTGGACATGCAGGTGGTCGCTGCAGAGATGATCGCTGTAGTTGAAGTTGATGATGGTCGTTGCAGGGATGATCGCTGTTGGTGATTGGAGTTGAAGCTGATGTTGGTTGTTGCCAGGATCATCGCTGTTGATTGTTGCAGTTGATGTTGGTCTTAGCCGGGATGCCAACTTGACGTGTTGGGAAGGAAAGAAGAACTGGTGTTGTTCGGGCATGTCACAGGTCCAGTGCAGGCGTTGCGTGTTTGCCGGTCGAGTCCGATATTAGTAACCTCCCGTATTAATTACAAACATAGTGTACGGGAAAGGTTAAGGACGACGTGCAGGCAGCCAGTAGGGACGGAATGCCGATAGTCAGACAGGACCAAGGAGCCAGGAGTAGTAGGCGAAGGAGAGAGAGAAGGAAAGTTTCCAACTATCGTTTTGCCTGTTCATAATGGAAATATAGCATAAATATGCGAAACACCAACTTTCCGCCTAATGAATTTACAATGAAATCCCGCTTCTATGAGTCGACACGTTTGCATGCAACTCTAAGTCCGTGAATTTGAGTGAAAAATATTTTTAAGCAGATGTTAGAGGAGTGTTTTGCCTGTTCATAATGCTAAATTAAAGAAATTACATGAAAATATATCGCGCAAATATAGCATAAATATGCTGTCTATAATGCTAAATTAAACAAACTAAATGAAAATCTATAGCACAAAGAGAGAAGGTATTTAAATAGGATTGGGGGGTTATTACTAAGATTATTTTATTTGGTTTCTTGTAAATAGCTTATCACACATTGTAAATACACATTAGCTTTAGATTTTTAAATTGTTGTTTTATTTCCTACCCGTATAGACAAAAATTGTACATATGTGGATTAGTTAGAACTTCATGGAGATTCTGAGGTATTAAGGTGGATGTAGTAAAATTGTATGTAAGATTATTTTGATCTAAGGCATATTGTGTTATGTTCGGGTCTAGCAAAGTTTAATTATATATATATATATATATATATATATATATATATATATATATATATATATATATATATATATATATTAATTAATGGACAAAGTCCGACAATTTATTTATTAAAGACATTTTTTCTATAAAATAACGTTAAACATAAAATGTCTTTAAAAAATATATATATATATATATATATATATATATATATATATATATATATATATATATAAAAAAAGACATTTTTTTATGTTTATACGACCCATTTGCATGTAACGCTCAGTCCATTAATTTGAATGAAAAATATTTTAAGCAGATGTTAGGGGAGTGATCTCCTTGTCTATAATGCTAAATTAAAGATAATAAATGAAAATCTATAGCATAAAGAGAGAAGAAATATAGAGTGATCACCCACTTTTAGCCCAATAAATTTGTCAATGAATTCCCAATTATATTAGTCGACACATTTGCATGCAACTCTCAGTCCATGAATTTGAATGAAAAATATTTTTAAGCAGATGTTAGAGTAGTGTTTAATAAGTAAGTATTGAAATCATAAGAAAAACTAACAAATTTAATTAAGCCCTTTATTGAATCTACAGGGGTAGACTGTTCTTGTTCCACTGCTCATGTCTAGGGATATTGTCTCATTCTTATTTTATTTAGTAATGTTATGTTATTATTCACTCGTTTCCACTGAGTATAGATACACAGTCTGACGCAACGATTGAACTCACAGCCACTATGTCATATCTTGATTTGACCCCATCTGAATAGCAATTTTATTCAGTCGCTTTCTAACAATTTGAGGGGTGTTTCGTTCAACAATGACGTGGAGCTTCAATCGCGGCTTGATTTTTTCGAGTCAGAATCTAGTGACTTCTATCTTAGAGACATTGGATATTTGGTGGATCCTTGGTCGTTAAAAATGGAGGGGAATGCATTAATGAATGATTCATTAAAACTATTAATCAATAATAAGTATTAAGATTAATTATAAAAAGCGAAAGAATTTTTGTAAAAAAATCATTATTAGCATTATGTTAACAATAGCTCTATTCTCTATTCTCCCGGTAAAGGATGCATTAATTCTTGACTAATTACAATTCCTTTAATTCTGATTGATTCCAGGCGAATGACCATTTAATTTCCCTTATTTCAAATGCATTACTTTAGTAAAATCCTTTGCAATACATTTATATTCTGTATATAATAGCACTATTCTGTCAGTACTGTTGCAGGAATTCCTGATCACTGGAAATTTCTTTCTTTCTGACACATTGTTATGGGGTCCTCCCCTTTTTCATATAAGTGGACTCGACCAGAGTGTTATTTAGACTGCTGCCGTTAAATACCCAGAGTCAGTCAGAATATACGGAGATTGAGAGAGAGAGAGATTGGGAGAGTGAGCAGAGATTGTGATTGAGTTGGAGGTAGAGTAATAGTGTGAGGCTTGTAGAAGTCACAGTTACAAGCACGTCGACTCTAAGGACGTCCTGCTTCGAGACTGTGTATATATATATATATATATATATATATATATATATATATATATATATATTATTATTATTACTTACTAACGGCGTTCCTGGATTTACTAACAGTATTACCCATTGTATTATTGTGTAAATACATTTAATTTCTTATATTTAATTCTTGCGTTTGTCATTCATTGGAGACCGAATTTCATCTCGGAATCCACAACGCACATACAAACAGAATGCTCTAATTTTTCATTATTAAATTTAGATTATATTCATTACATTGTACTCCACATTTCATGGCGACTTTCATCTGTTCACAGCTTTGTGAACAAGATTCACGTATTGCTTTCAGTCGGATCTGTTTGGCCTAAATTGAAACTTTTAGTGGTTCGACCACAGTGATCGCTTCAGAGCGCAGGTCTAGCTGATGCTATATGCAGATTGTGTTCTGCCCATACCACATGGTCCCCCACACCGTATCGAAATAAAGTTCTATCGGATAACCTAAGAATTTCGTAATAATAGCTATTTCTGTTGGGATTTTGTTTTCAGGATGTGCGTTGTTGTGTGTATGCTTATCGGCTCAGAATGAGAAATCAGAGAGTCGAGTTCGAATCTGTTATGGTCCAGTTCCTTGTACCACAGTGATAGTCCAAGGTAGAACTAATAAAGAAGAACTCGAAGACGGATATGGAATAACACAGATATAATACAAACAGGAATATATACAGAGAAATAGAAAGTGCTAGTACGAACAATCAGGTTTAGTAGTAATTGTCTGAACGCGACTCTGTTTCGGACTGCCTCTGACTCGACTGACTGACTCGCTCTGACTGACTGACAGACTCCTGACGAACTTCACTCCAGACTTCAGATTGAACTCCAGACTTCAGACGGAACGGTATTTAGTCATCCCCCCCCACGAGGGCATCATGTGGCACAAGGCGGGTTTAACGTGGGATCTCCGAGCCCGTGGGCTCGGCTAAAAACATGCCCTTTGAACCCGTATAAACGGGTTCAGGGTCGGTTTACCTCCCCGAAAGAGACTCCGCCCTTCGGCGTAGCCTAGTTCGGGTTCCTCACCGCCCGAAGGCAGAGAGTTCAACCGATCAGCCGGTCGCCCGACTTCAGACGGAACAGTATTTAGTCACCCCACCACGAGGGCATCATGTGGCACAAGGCCGGTTTAACGTGGGATCTCCGAGCCCGTGGGCTCGGCCAAAAATATGCCCTTTGAACCCGTATAAACGGGTTCAGGGTCGGTTTACCTCCCCGAAAGAGACTCCGCCCTTCGGCGAAGCCTCGTTCGGGTTCCTCCCCGCCCGAAGGCAGAGAGTTCAACCGATCATCCGATCAGCCGGTCTTTATCAAAAAGCTTCTGTTTTTTGTGTATTGTCAGTTTCATCATTGTTCATATATCGCGTCTTCGCGTTTTAGAGAATTTTTTTTAAAGTTATTAACCCACCCTTGTAATATCTTGGTTAAGAGTTAATGGAATAAAATAGGTTCCGTCATTTACTTGCTCTTTCAAAAACGAAAGATTTTCACTGCACTAAATAAGATCCTGCATTTGTTTAAAGAAAACACATCGCCAGTATTATTTTTAATTTTTGTCTTTTTTGTGATTAGAGGAGAAACAATGAATGCAGGCATGGCTGATCATGTATAGAGTGAAAAAGTTGGTCATCAACTGCATAATGAAGGAAAAATATTAGGCAAAGAAGAACACTGAAAAATTAGGCGGTAAAGGAACCAGCGTATATGCGAGGTTATGACGTCATCCACAGTAGGTTAGCACAGAATAAAATGCCGCATGATATCCATTAATAAATAAATAGAACAGACAGCAAGGCTTCAACAGCAGTAGTAAAGAAAATTGCTAAAATAGTGATCACATGGTGGAAAGATGGTACGGCCGAGAACTTTTCAGCTCGTTTGTAGAAAGCTTGTAAATCAATTATTTTTTTTTTATCCATTTCTCTTCCCACGACGTAATCGCAAGTGTAAATAATAGTTGGATAGTCTCAACACATACGTAATATCTTACGACAAAAATTACCCTTTAGCCAATACGCTTTGAATGTACTAAACACAAAAATCTTTAAAAAAAAAAAAACTGCAGTCACTAAGTCACTAACTGTGCATAATAATCTTAATCCCTGAAGCGTGAAACTACCTCTTAATTGCTTCTGTTCCTGACTCGAGGTGGTAGCATCTGTTAGGATCTCAGCTATGAGCAAATAATGACCCCCCCCCCAAAAAAAAACAACAAAACACTGTGAAAGTATAAAAATACAGTTTTCTAGTAAAAATACCAGCAACACATTTTTATGTGAAAAAAAAAATATCACCAATACATTTTATTTGTAGTTGAAGTTATGCAACTGCGTTCAAAATATTTAGATTTCGGCATTAAATAATCCATAGAGGCGTTGATATGCCGCTTAACGAAACCAACCAAACCTTTATCCCTGATGACACCAAATGACTTTACTAGTTCCAAAAACAACTATTTATAATTTTACTACTTCCTCTTGGCATCAAAGCAAAATGAATGTTTTGTTCAGAATGTTCTATGTTGTTTGCAAGCGGTGTAAAAACTTGGGGTGTTACAGCCTACCGATTTATATTGTTGTTGCCAAAAAAAAAAAAAAAAAAAAAGAAAGAAAAGAAAAAAAGAAGAAAAAACATTCCATCTGTGAGAAAATTAGTATCAGCTTTCATCCTACGCATTCACTAAACACGAAATTTGATAAATCTTCCGACATTATGATGTTTTTAATACTTGATATCCTCTTGGCGTCAGTTTAAACTAACGCCTTCTTTCTTTTCCATATAGTGTGGCCGTTTTGCTTAAAGTTCATATTTTCTTGATTTTAGATAAAAAAAAAAACTTGAAACTTTTCAAAATATTTCAGTGAAATTTCTTCATTCAAAAATTATATTTTATAATTATAGTTCAAGTATATGAAAAAAAGGTGTCGAAGTTAGCTCCTCCTTTAGTTCCTTAACCCTTCACCAGGGATCTCTCTCCCCTCGTTATAAATACTGGGTGACCTTTTGCCTCGATCTCTTTTTTTTCCTCAGGCCTTGGGCCTTATACCACCTCGCATATGTGAGCTCTCACCAATACAGCGTTTCCCAAATTCTGGGAACACGCTAAGAAAAATACACGTACGTACGAACACTCACCACAACACACACACACATAATATTCACCACACGCACTCAATGTAACTGTCCATGTGCTTGTAACCTTTTGTTAATACATACATTTGCTTGTATATAATTATCGGTCTTGTTTGTTTGCTTTGGACTTAATTAAAGCCCAACATCCTCATGTAGCTGCTAGCCGGCTAGCAGGAAATTTTAACCCACGTGTGTTCATTATATCTACACCCCCCCACGGTCCGCTACAAAGGTCTCAGTTTGATAATTAACATTAGGAGGATATGGATTAAAAACTGACGCCTCCATTTTTACTATAGGCGACCATTTTTCTTAAAGTTCATATTTTTTTAATGTTGGATAAAAATTTTAAAAACTTTCTAATATATTGCAGTGAAATTTTCCAACATATTTCAGTGAAAAAAATCGTAGTTTTTAATTATTGAAAAAAGAAAGCATCAGTTTTTAAACAGACGCCCTCTTTTTTTATCTCCCAATATTGTGACCGTTTTTCTTAAAGTTCATATTTTCTTGAATTAAGATGAAAATTTAGTAATTTGCCAACATATTTCAGTGAAACCTTTACTTTCCAAAGTTGTAATTTTTAATTATAGTTGAAATATAGGGAGAAAAAAAGGTGTCATAGCCCCCTTCTTCTTGTCTTGTAACGGCATTCACCCAGGGTGGGTTGAGCCGGCTCCAATTGAATTAACCAGATCCCGCGTCAAGGCCATCCACCCCCGTCGATCGGCAGTAGAATTGACGGCATGATCGAGCCATTTTCGATTCCAGCATCGGACCCCGAAAACGCGAGGACCGGACATGAGTTCCATATCTGCTTTGACCGTTGCGAGGCACGTCTTGAGTTGACCACCTCGGCGCTTCCTCCAACCAGTGGGTCATAGCCCCCTGGTGTCAGTTTAAAATGATGCCTCCTTTTTTCTTTATTATTATATATTGTGACTTGTAGTAAGAGTGTGTTGAGGTTGGGGGAAACGCCTAACTCTCCCAGCAACTACAGGGGTAATAGTCAGAAAGAGGAAAGAGACGGGAGATAATAAAAATAACATTGCCTCGGAAACAACAGCAACTTGAGGAACAAAAATGTCGATGGGACCGACTTCATAAGACACCGTCTCTTGCCAACTGTTGGTTTCTTCCTCTGCTTTTATTGACCAGTTGAAGAGAAATCCGTATCTAGATATGCTGCTAACGGAAAAAAAAATATCCTCGGATGTAACTGGTGATGGTAAACATTGGTGCATGCAATCGGAGGCCACTTGTGCGTCTGAACTGATTCGGGTTTCCCTCATGACTATTTTAACGTTCATATTTCAGATGAAAACATCAAAATTTTACAACATATTTCAGTTAAATTTTAAATTTCTAAAATTTCAATTATTAGAATTTGTAATCCACAGTGTTTCCAAGATCCTGTTGTTTTAGTTTTTTTAGTTATTTTTTATAAGTTGGATATTGCTTCTGTTTAAAACTACTCCAATTTTTAGCCAAATTCTCTTAACAAATTGATGCTGTATCTGTCTATATTTCTGAGATAAGGTATTATGCATACTGTATACATTATTCGGACTATTGTCCTCATCTTTGTCGCCATATTTATTACAACCTTTCGGCCTTTCAGTATCTGTCTATATTTCTGAGATGAGGTATTATGTACACTATTTACATTATTCGAACTATTGTCCCCATCTTTGTCGCCATATTTATTACGTTTCGGCCTTTCAGTATCTGTCTATATTTCTGAGATGAGGTATTATGTACACTATTTACATTATTCGGACTATTGTTTTCATCTTTGTCGCCATAATTATTACAACGTTTCGGCTGTTGTACGCTCCGGCCTTTTTCAGGTAGTTGGAATGTCGAACTGAACCCTTTATTTCGCTCACTGGGATAGACTGTTCTAGTTCCACGTGCCATGTTTTTAATGGATGTCAGTAAACTTAAGGAATCAGCACATTTGCTAGGCCACAAAAATCTGAGCCGACCAAGCAAAGAAATGAATACAATATGGGAACCAGTAATAAGGAGTGCCAGAGAAAAGCGATAATAACAACAAAAATTGCAATATGAGCTCTGGTAAAAACATGAAATGATAAAAGCAAAAAATAATTTTTTTATTAAAGATTTAAATTTAATTTCGCTTTTAGTCGCAATTGCAACTAATGTCTAATTGAACCGTAAGCGCGTATGTTTTCTTTTTCTAGCACGCGTACTGTGACTTATTCGAAATATTACATACTTCGTGTTCCCTAATGTCTTTTACGAGTGAATTTATGTGAAAGGATCATAAAATGATTAAAATAAAAACTACGCGCAAAATAAACGTAAACAACCTACGGAGATCGGTTGCGTATACGAAGAAAGACTATGCCGAACTATAATTTTATTATTTCTAAATTCTTAAAACTTTTACGTACATAGGACGCTAAAGGTGAAAGGCCAAAGTTCCAAAACCCCTTCACAGTAGTTAGCTTAAACACCGCCCGAACGGCGGCTTCTAGACTAATTATGAATATTTAATGATGTAAAGCTTGTTCACTCTTTCTCTTTGTTACGACGGTCATCGAAGTTAAGCAACATCAAGCCCGGTCAGTACCTAGATGGGTGACCATTTGGGAATATCAGGTTTTGTAAGCTTGTATGTATGGGTGGTGTAATGGATAATGGCTCAGAATTGTTAATCGGAGAGCGGAGGTCCAATTCCAGTTGGGTTCGTTATATTCTCTTACGTGCCAATACCATTAAGAAAGGAATGAATCTACCTCGTCTTGCCCTCAACTATGGGTTAACTAGTAAGAATTGTCACAGTAAATTATTATTATCGCCAAAAGAATTCTTACAATCTAAAAGTATTTTCTGGCTTAAATAACCTGCAAATTGGTGATGAAACGTAGAAAATGAATCATTCAATAAATCTTTTTGTGACGTCAGGTAGTTTTTGTTTACAAATTCCTTCAGCTTTGTTACTTTCCATCATAATCAACCACAAATAAAAAACTAGAGTAAATTTAATATGTCAGGAGAATATAGATTAAGTTAGGTTGTCAAAATGAAGACAATGAATGTTTGTTTTAGGCTCAATTTAGTTTTATGTCGATCCGTGTGGCCATCAGGGAACTTCACACTGAATACTTTATTTAATCTACGGCGGTAGATTGTTTTCATTCCACTGTCAAGTGATATCCAGTCTTGTTCCTCTTGCTACTATACCTATATACGTGTGTGCATAAATGTGCACGTGTGCGTATACATAAGCGTATAAGTACAGACACATGCACATAAATTTAAAGAATATTAAATAAATTTAATTATAAATCTAACCATCTAACCTCCTACAATTAATACTGACGATACCACCCAACTAAATTAAAAAACGAAATAATAGCCCAGTGAAGATATATATATATATATATATATATATATATATATATATATATATATATATATCATTTAAGCATTAATATCGTTTATTTATGTAAGAGACGAAATACAGCAAATTCAGCAAAATAAAAAAAATAAAAAATAGAACGTTCAAAAATTCAAATCGGTGGCTTGTCTTGAGATTGCAACAGCTCACCAAAAACGGCAACTGTCGAGAGAAAAGAAGAAAAGGGTGGGGGAAGAGAAAAAGCTAAAGAGCGAGTGTAAAGTGAAAAAAACAAAAAAAAAAAAACAAAAATTGCAAATGATCACGATACCTTACACGTACGCACATCCGCGCAGACGGGCGCACGCGCGAGAACGCGCATCCGCACAGGTTGCACGTGCACAAACATACACTCGAGCACAAAAAGTAAGGGAAAGAAAACTTACATCAATGATAAGTGTATAAAAAAGGAAAACATTGAAAAAATAATGCGCTAAATTGCTGATACTCACTGAAGAGTGGATGGACAGGTCCACCTACGAAACTCTGGAGTCGGTATGCTGAAAGTAACACCAATCAGCTAAGTGACAAACTTTTACTCATAACAATCCTATATATATATATATATATATATATATATATATATATATAATAGAAATAAACTTTTATGGTATACTATTGTTAGTTTCAGGCATGTAAGAAAAAATATCCCCCTCAAGAAATTTATAGACCAATCGCATAGATGCATACTGGGATTTCTTCCTAGTCAATATGATAGTCAATAAATATATATTTTGTTCTTTTTGTGTTGAACTAAAAACGTTGCAATATTTTGACTGCATTCCTTTTGTGTATCAACACCATTCTTAATTTGTGAACGTTTTGCCTTATTCCTGATGTTCTTGCTTCCATTTGTCTTGTATATATTGTTTGATTACCATTATTCTTGTTGCAATTTAGTCTGTTGGGAATTTCTGCCAATTACACTTAACCGTGGCCAATTACACTACACCCGTATTTCTGGATAAAAGTTTTCAATATCAGAGATAGAGCATATGTAAAAAATAAAAAATGGTCACTGATGTCACCACTGAGCGAAGACATACTAGAACGCAATCTTCAGGCCATGTGTGGACTGTTTTTTTGCGTCGACTATTTATATATGCTGGTCAGTGGTGCATTGTGGGTGCCACGTACCTAATAACCGTTAGGATAATACAATAAACATTGAATACCTATAATGCACCATTGTTCAGCATACATAATTATTCATGGCAAAAAAAACAAAAAAACAAAAAAAACAAAAACAAATAACATGGCTTGAAAATTGCGTTCACTAGTATCCACTATTGTTAACTGGGGCAAGGAATGGCGTGTTAATTTTAAAGCCTCCAAAACGAAACTTCTCTCTATCAATCAGCTGAAAGATAACTTCCTGTCTCTCATTAGCATGGCTGATACTAACCTCCATGAGAGTAACACGTTGCGCCTTCTCGGCTGACATGAAATAGAAAGATGCATCCATTCGTAGATCTGCTCCTATGAAAGTTGGTTCACTGTGTCATGCTCGACATCTTTATAGTCATGCTTTGAATTTTGTTGCCACATATGGTCCGGTGCTTCTGTTGCATATTCAGAGATTCTTGATAAAATCCAAAGAAGAATCAGCAATATTAATGGCCCCGGCCTGGCATCTCGCATTCAGTTACTTTCCTACTTTGTAAATAATGTAGCTTCCCTCTGCCTTTTCTATAAATACTTTCATGGTAATTGTTCGGATGAACTCATCGCTATGGTGCCTAGACTTTATGAATTTAAGCACAGTACTAGATTGGCGGAGAGGTCTCATCAATTCGCAGTTGAGTTAAATGGATGTAACTTATACTGTTTCTTTTCTCACTTGCGGAACTTCCTTCCGACTCCATGTTTTCCAGGCAACTTTGATCTTCAAAATTTAATTTTAATCGTTATCTACTGCCTTCTTTATTACTCTTCTATTGTTCATAATGTTTCTCTTTTTTTCAGATTCAGACACACACACACACACACACACACACACACACACACACATCCTTTGGGAGATTGTATCTCGAATGGATTAAATAATATTTATGTTGGTCACACCACAAACTCACTTTCACGACGCTTGTCTCTACATTTGAACTCTAACATATTTAGGCATTTAAAACAACATGCCTGGCCGCGTACACAAGTCCGGAAAATCCTTGTTGGAAAACACAAATATACTTAAACATGAAAACAATAAACAAAAACTAAAAATTCTTGAAGCTATATACATAAAACAGTTGAAACCTAACCTGAACAAAATAAACTACGAAATCTCTACAAATATTCTTAAATGACTATAATTGATAACAGAAGCCATTGGTTTATACCAACGGCTTCCCATACTTAATACTTCTCGTTTTCACTCTCACTTGGTGATGTGTTACGACACGAGCTGCAATGCGATTTTCGCTTCCGCGTCCTGTATACACAAGTTTGTCGTTGCTTTGAAATTTTTCTTGCAACAAAAACAGACTATCATTATTGGTTTGTCCGTGTATCGTTTAATATAATGAAATATAATTGTCATCTTAGATAATGGCTTATGTAAGCCGAAAGGTTAGATAGAATTAAAACATGTATCAATATGATGATTTCCTTTCGTCTTTCAATGACAATATTAAGCTTATTAGACAATATGAAAGGAACTTACTTAAAATAAACAAAACTTGTCTATATTATTTAATGAAACATGCATCAATATTTAATCCATTTTTACCAATATGTTTGTTGAGCTTTTTCATAAATAAATAGATTGTTCTACTATCTTAACGATAAGTGATAAATACCGGTTTGCCAAGGAGCCTGGTCATCGTGTCGAAGAGCTTCGCAGCTATTTGGCTTACTGAAGCGGCTTGCTGTGACTTGACATTGAAGAGAGTCGGCTGCGACAAGTCTCCAGGATTTGATGGCTTAACCCTACGAATTGAGGCTGTCGCACATCTTTGTGTCGATTTTGACTGTCGTGTTCAACAACTGGTCCTCGCAGGAGTCCGTCCCCGACCGGATTTTCAGAGGTGTGATCACGATGTTGCGAAAGGACAAAGATGGTGGGAGGGATTTAGATAACTACGGGCATTTAACTCTGCTAAACACAGAGTTAAAGATTTTGGCCAAGAGTCTGACGGAGCGCTTGCAGTCAATTACAGAGATTTTGTTGGGACCCGAGCAGACTTGTGCTGTGAAGGAACGAACAATACAGAGCCACTTGCATGGATCACCACGATCCTAGAGAGTGTAAAAGACGACATTCAATCCGCGCTGATCAATTTGAATCAGTCCAAGGCGTTCGATATCTGCAGGCCGCCAAATTCAAAGCCGACCTCTGCAAGTGGATCAACCGCCTGTATCGCTCTCCGAGTGCTGTCGTACAGATGAACGGAAAGTGGTCGCGTGCTTTTGCGCTGTGTTGCGGATTCCGGGATGAAATCCGGTCTCAAATGAATGACAAACGCAGGAATGAAATTTTGCAAATAAATGTATTGACGTAATAATACAATTGGTAATACGGTTAGTAGATCCAGAAATGCGGTTAGTAGCAATAATAATATATATATATATACAGTCTTGGAAATTCAGTATCGAAGTATGACTTCCTTCTGAGTCTACGTGCTCGCAACTGCGACTCCTACAAAGCGGTTACCTCACACTCTTACTCTCTCACTGTCTCACTTCCGGGTATTCACCAGCAGCAGTACAAGTACACACTGGGTGAGTTCACTTGTATAAAAAGGGGTGGACCCCTTAACACGCTGTCTCGGTCAGTTCGTCGGAGTTGTCTGCTATCGCCTCTATTTTACTCTTTGGCGTTGGAGCCTCTCCTTCGCCAGCTAAAGGACAAGGCGTGCAGTCCGGCCCTACGTGGAATCGCTATCCGTGGGGCTCGAACCAGGGTTTCGTGTCATGCCACAGCAACATTGGGGTGGTACAGAAGGCGCTTGAACGGTACGTGAAGGAAACGGGTGCCAAGATTAACCGCCACAAGTTTTCCGGCTTGTGTCCTTTTAATTAGACTGATGGTCATGTCTGCATTCTTGGAGTGTGGTTCGGGCCCGAACTCCAACTGTAGAAGAATTGGTCGGAGGTACAAGCAAAGGTAAGCGCAGTGGTCCGGACTCGGCAGTTGTCCTTAAAGGGTAGAGCTGAGGCGTTCGCCACGCACGACTTTCCTCTAATTCTTTACCGGTTGTCTGTACTCCCACTATGCAAGAACCGAAAGAAGGTGCTAGTGCGCTTGCTTTCATCTTTCTTGTAGAGTGGTTGGCAAGTATCACGTTTGCAAAGAAGTCTGTGCCCAGAGTCCATGTCATGATATCAGTGTGGATGGCACACTTGGCGAGAAGTTGACACCCGACGAGGTTGGCTTTCCTATGCAGTGCGTTGACAGAGGATTTGGTCTTGCAGGCGAGTGTTAGTGACGCCTTCCCTAGCCTTACCATCACTCCCCCTGTTTTTAGGGCTGAGCTTCGTCGTAAGCCCCGGAAACAGTCAAGATTCCTCAAAGATTATTTTCTATTCGTTTATTTTTTCCTATGTGTTGGTATTATTTAGTGGTAATTTATTTTTTTCATCATATGAGATCTTTTTCATTATGACAATCCCACCTCCCTTGCCTGCGAAGGTAACGTAGATTTCCTTATTTTTTGCTAGGTTCCTTATATATATATATATATATATATATATATAAGGCAAAGCTCTTCTATGAATCGAGCACCCCGAGTCACTGGCGTGTTTATTCAAAAATAAATACATAAAAATCCCTTCCTCTCTGCCGGGAGCTGATAGCTTAGGGGAAAAATCTCAGACTGATGCCAAATCAGTCGGTTTTCGTTCCTTGCTTGAGGCAATCGGATGTCTAGCCACACTGATGAGCTGTAATGCAGTAAAACAGTCTCTCTCTTAAATGAATATATATATATATATATATATATATATATATAAATATATATATATATATATATATATATATATATATATATATATGTGTGTGTGTGTGTGTTAAGATATTTGTTAAGAACAAATTAAAAACGTGTTTTTTCAATCTAATATGTTTCAGTTTTATTAAAGCTCCGTCAGAGATTGTGAGAAAACAGACAAAACATATACATATAAAATCATCTACTGTTTTAATGCATGTGATACATGACTGACCAATGAGAATCGAACCACACAAAATTGAAAAAAACAAAAACAGATCTCCTGTCTTTTTGTTAGTTTTCTTTCAATCTCTGACGGAGTTTTAATAAAAAATGAAATATGTTAGATTGATAAACGTTTCCTATTTGTTCTTTATTTTGTCACCCTGTCGGATTCCGATCCATATTTGATCTGCATTTGTTCTTTAACTCCTATATGCAAAACAATAAGAGGAAATTGCTATCATTATTTTATGTATATTTCTATCATTAGCAATAATAACTTTTCGACTTAACAACCCTCTGCATGTTGAAATGTTCAGTTTCATTTTCGAAGGCTTTTATAAATTCATTCTTCAAAGTAAATATACGTCTTTTTTTAAATCATAACAAAAACAATGCATATATATATATATATATATATATATATATATATATATAAAAAAAACCAAATAGCAGTCCGATGACCTGAATTACAAACTGTTCCAAGGTTAGATACAATTTTGAAAAGACCCTGTATCACTCATCAGTCATAAATAGAAGGAAATTCGTATCTTATTAAAGCGTTGTTCAAGAAAAAAAATCAACACAAAGGGGTCATTAAAATATCAACCGTGGCCGGATATTTGGACGAACGGACATTTTTGTCCGAAAGGACATTTGGCCGAAGGACATATGACCAAAAAAGTATAAGTAAAAATAATAACACGCAATACTTTAAGTATTTTAAATAGCAGTATTAAAAGATAGAATAGGACTAACAATTACCACTGAATTTCAAGTGATTAAAGTTTTATTTGTTTATTAAAATTAGTATTTTTAAAAATTATTTGAATGTATGAAGTAAAATCTTACTTATTATAAAACGCAGATTTTGTGTGTGTGTGTGTGTGTGTGTGTGTGTGTGTGTGTGTGTGTGTGTCTGTACGTTTATATATTGGATCGGATTTCCTACATTTTTCAACCGATTTCAACAAAACTTCACAGGACTACGTAAAATTACCTTGCGGTGGTTCTAACAGCGCCCAAAATTGGAAAAACACAATTGTTTTTGCACGAAATCATTTTTTAAAACACGATTAAGAGGCATCACTGTCGCCAGAATGAAAGGGGGACAACTCATATCGAGTTATATTTATAAAACCTAGGTTGTGTGTGTGTGTGTGTGTGTGTGTGTGTGTGTGTGTGTGTGTGTTCGTTTATATATGGGATCGGATTTCCTACATTTTTCAACCTATTTCAACAAAACTTCACTTTTTTGGCAGGTAGTGTTTCTTATTGTCTTGCACACTTTTTTCTTTATTTTTACATTCAGAATGCTTTAAAAATTTCATTTACAAGACAATTGTTTATAATAAAATTCTATTCAATCGGTAGACTCATAACGATTGAAAACAATGTTTTTGTTTGAGTTTGGGTTTGACCAATTCGTAAAAAAAAAAAAATTAAAAAAAATGAAGACATTCGTGTCCGTCAACTTTAAACAATAATCTTTGTCAATTTTATTTTTCAGTCTTTATGATGGTCGATACTTGATCTATCTCTTACTGTTACATCCCCGGGCAACGCTACTGCTACTATAATGTATACAGAATAGATTTTTTTTAAAATGCCTGTCAAAAAATACCTAAATATTATAAATTAATACACTACATAAATATTAATATATCTTGCACATTACGATAAAGAGTGTGACATCCATGTAAGTACGCCACTACATTTTCGGCTAAATGTCCATTCGGTTCAATGACCGTCGGCCAAATGTACAAGTGCCAAATCCATACGAAATCGAACATAAAGGACATTCTCAATAATTTGTTGACCATTGAACTGACAAGGATTTTTACGATTCTTATAACCATACCCTAACAAGAGAGTTTGGAAATATGACATCGGGAGAACTCGGAAATATGGCGTCGGGATAAGTCGGAAATATGGCGTCGGGATAAGTCGGAAATATGGCGTCGGGAGGAGTCGAAAATATGGCGTCGGAAGAGATCGGAAATATGGTGTCGGGAGAAGTCGGAAATATGGCGTCGGATGAGATCGGAAATATGGTTTCGGGAGAGATCGGAAATATGGCGTCGGGAGAAGTCGGAAATATGGTGTCGACAGAACTCGGAAATATAGCGTCGGAAGAAATCAGAAATATGGCGTCGGGAGAGATCGGAAATATGGCATCGAGAGAAGTCGGAAAAATCTGATTTTGAGGTGTTAACAACGAAATTTTGAATTTGTTACACTTTTGAAAGAGGCTTCATTCTTTTAAACCCATTTTTACCCACATGCATTTAGACGGAAAACAACACGCAAGATCGAGAAAGCTGTCAGATGCTAGACATGGCGCAGTTTTAGAACAAGGTCGCAAGTATGGAACGCCTTGCGATTAATGAACTTACTACGTACAAGCGATAGGTAAACAAACTCTCTCAGCTAGTCATATCCCTGACGGACCAGGGAAAATGCGAAACAACGGCTAAAAATAAAGATTATAGAAAATGCCAGTTCAAATGAAGAAGAAGAAGAAGAAGAAGAAGAAGAAGAAGAAGAAGAAGAAAAAAAAAAAAAACAAAAAAAAACAATAATAATAATGATAATAAAAAAAAATGAGAAGGAAGTTGTGGAGAATAGCAAATTGAAAATCCTGCAGGATATTCCAATGTAGACAGTGACAAATTTATATGACTTTAAACCAGATTTAGTCTTATTGGACAAACAGAAAATGATTTAGGATCTGACAGAAGTCTCCTGTCCGTTTGACATGAGAATTAAAAGCAATGAAAAGAAAATCGTCAACTACAATGATTTAAAGTATGACATTCCGAGTGTTTGTGAAGGACAAGCAAAGAAAATAATTACAGTACCAGTGATCATTAGAGCACTCGGCTGTTGTACAACAAAGAAACAACTTACGAAGGAGTTCTCTATGTAAAACGAGTGTGTTCTTCGCTTGTTTTATTCTATTTTTTCATAAAATGTGATGACGTCATTTCTGACCTTAGTAGTGGACACAGCCTGTCGACAAAACGAACGAATGATTGAATTATTTTCTTAAGTTACAAGAGTTAATTTGAAAATAAATTTCTTAGCAGTAACCAACACCGTATAGTGTACAGAAGTGGAATAATAATAATGATAATAGTAGTAGTAGTAGTAGTATTAATAATAATAATAATAATAATAATAATAATAATAATAATTCAGTTGTAGTTGGAGCCATCGGACTCATTGGATTAGATTTCGATAGACTCATTGAAAGGATTCTTGGTGGCCCACATAAAAAAATATACTGACAAGTACAGCTCACACATTACAAAAGGTTTTATCTATGTAAAATGTCTGATCTCAGATTTTTTTTATATTATTATAAAAATGGTCGCAGTTTTAGAACAAGGTCGCAAGTATGGAACGCCTTGCGATTAATGTACTCACTACGTACAAGCGATAGGTAAACAAACTCTCTCAGCTAGTCATATCCCTGACGGACCAGGGAAAATGCGAAACAATGGCTAAAAATAAAGATTATAGAAAATGCCAGTTCAAATGAAGAAGAAGAAGAAAAAACAATAATAATAATGATAATAAAAAAAAAATGAGAAGGAAGTTGTGGAGAATAGCAAATTGAAAATCCTGAAAAAAATATACTGACAAGTACAGCTCACACATTACGAAAGGTTTTATCTATGTAAAATGTCTCTGATCTCAGATTTTTTTTTTATATTATTATAAAAATGGTCAGTGTAAAATGTCTTGAAGCCATTTCTAACGTTAGGTTACTGATTGGGACCCGGAAGGAAATGTGTATACAACAGAAATCAAAGGAAAACTTTTTTAACAATATTTAGTGAAGAAGTGCCCGATTTAAGAAAAGATTGTGTTTAACAATGTTTAGCAATGTTTAACGATATTTCGACAGTATCTCTGTCTGCTTCAAGTTATGTTTAAAAACTGTATACAATAATAAAAAACATATGGGTTTTTCTACAAACACCGCTTGTCCTGAGAAAAATGCCGCCTGTCACGAAATCAACGCGACAAAATGCCAGCGTGAATGGCATGTAACTAAAATGTAACATTATGGCGGTCATGTTTATCTTGAAATTTTCCGCTATTTGATTAGTTAGTAAAAGCAATTAAACAAATAGTTTAATATAAATCGTATGGAAGTCTCCTGTCTATTTGTTTCATTTCTCATTGTGTGGGACGTTAGTAGTTGTCATATGGAATTACCTTTATGCGTTTTGTGGGTTGCAGTGGAATCAATGTGCACCTTAAGATGTTCGTCGAAATTACAGTCGTTTGTGTTAAAATGTTCTGCTAGTTCAGTTAATGTGACATTGTTGTCATCATACCTGTGACTATTAAATCTTTTCTTTAATTTGTCTGTTGTGCAAACTATATAAATCAAATGTTTAGTACATTGGACGGCGTATATCAAATAGGAATCAGTACAATTGCCACCATTTGCAAAAATCGTAATGTTGAAACATTGTTAAACAAGATGTTTTTCTTGTCTTAATGCGCGCTTTTCTCTAAGTGTTGCAAAATACTGGAAGAGTGGCGTCGTTCATTTTGTTGTTTTTTTTTAAATAATAATAATAATAATTCATCCGGAATTTCAGCATTCAGACTGAGAAGGAAATCCAGGTAAATCGACTAGACATAATTATGAAAAAATCATGTTGAAAATACATCTGTCTATATTTCTGAGATGAGGTATTATGTACACTATTTACATTATTCGGACTATTGTCCTCATCTTTGTCGCCATATTTATACCCGGTTAAGGCAGTGGAGAAGAGGAGATAACTCATAACTGACATCCATTAAACATGGCGCGTGGAACTAGAACAGTCTACCCCAGTGAATGAAATAAAGGGTTCAGTTTGACATTCCAACCACCTGAAGAAGGCTGGAGCTTACAACGGCCGAAACGTTGTAATAGATATGACGACAAAGATGAGGACAATAGTCCGAATAATTTAAATAGTGTACATAATACCTCTTCTCAGAAATATAGACAGACACTGAAAGGACGAAACGTTGTGATAAATATGGTGACAAAGATGAGGACAATAGTCCGAATAATGTAAACAGTGTGCATAATACCTCATCTCAGAAATATAGACAGATACTGAAAGGCCGAAACGTTGTAATAAATATGTCGACAAAGATGAGGACAATAGTCCGAATAATGTAACTAATGTAAATAATACCTCATCTCAAATATATAGACAGATACGGAAAGGACGAAACGTTGTGATAAATATGGCCACAAAGATGAGGACAATAGTCCGAATAATGCAAATAGTGTACATAATACCTCATCTCAGAAATATAGACAGATACTGAAAGGACGAAACGTTGTGATAAATATGTCGACAAAGATGAGGACAATAGTCGGAATAATGTAAATAGTGTACATAATATCTCATCTCAGAAATATAGACAGAAACTGAAAGGCCGAAAGGTTGTAATAAATATGGCCACAAAGATGAGGACAATAGTCCGAATAATGTAAATAGTGTACATAATACCTCATCTCAGAAACAGAAACAGATACTGAAAGGCCGAAAGGTTGTAATAAATATGGCGACAAAGATGAGGACAATAGTCCGAATAATGTAAATAGTGAACATAATACCTCATCTCAGAAATATAGACAGATACTGAAAGGACGAAACGTGATAAATATAGCGACAAAGATGAGGACAATAGTCCGAATACTGTAAATAGTGTTGAAAATACATGCCTGCAAAAACACGTCTTTCAAAATGTTTGAGAAACTAAGTAAATACAAGGATCTCGAGATAGAAATCGGTAGAATGTGGAATCTGAAGAGAAAAACATTATTTGTTGTTGTTGTTGGGCTTTTTTGTGTATGAAATATGCGGGACAAATTCCTGATCGGCATAAAATATATGAATTGCAAAAAATCACATTCATGATTTCTTCACATATATTGCACAGATTTTTTTCCTCTCTCTCTCTCTCTCTCTCTCTCTGATTGCATGGCCCCTCATCTGTTTGCATCTTCTGACACCAAAAACTTGTTGTCTCTTGAAATCTCTAGTTGAGACTTGGGGGCAACTCGAACTACACAAAGCAAATGCAAACATCATCATCAACAACAACAACAGCAATCATAATAATAATAATAATAATAATAATAATAATTGACAAGGCATCACATAGAGATAAGAATAAGATTCGAAATATCCCCTTCGAACTAGAACGATTTCCTGTTTTCATTGACTAATTCGTTTTCTACGGTTTATAAAGACTTTGCAGATTATTTAAAGCAAAGTTATATTTTCTATTGTAAGATTTTTTTATGGTGTGAGAGGGGGACAATGATAATGATTTAGTGATATAAATCTTGCAAATTAACCCATAGCTGGAGGGAGAATGGGTTGATTCATACTTTTCCCAAGGATATTTGCGTGTAAGTGAATATAACGAACCCAACTGGAATTGGAAAACGGCTCTCTAATTAACAATTACGAGCCATTAACCATTAAACCACCCGCACATTTCCAAACGGTCATCCATCTAGGTATTGACTAGGCTCGACGTTGCTTAACTTTGGTGATCATACGGGGACCGGCGTTTCAGTGTGATATGGCCGTAAACGGGGTTTCTGTTTATCATGGAGAAAATCGTGACGCTTTTGTTTTTCTTATCTGTCTATATCTCTGAGATGAGGTATTATGATTACTTGCATTATTTATATTATTCGGACTGTTATCCTCATCTTCATTGCTCTATTCACAACGTTTCGCCCACATGGCCCAGTGGATAAAGACGTTGGTTAGATCCAGTGACTAGACACAAAGAGTTGTGAGTTCAATACCAGGCCACAGCAGTGGTGAACCCAAAACTTGGACAGTCGAATAAAAAGGGAAATAACTGCGACATCCGGAAGAGGGACGGCATGTGGAACTAGAACAATCTATCCCGGTGAACAAAATAAAGAGTTCGGTTCGAAACTCTAGTCATCTGAAGAAGACCGGAGCGTACAACTGCCGAAACGTTATGAATATCGCAGTAAAGATGAGGATAACAGTTCGAATAATGCCAGCTTTTTTTATTTCATTAAACTCGGCCCAGCCAAGGTTGATTAACGGGTAAGATCGATGATTCTACAGCCTAAGCTTATCGAACAAAGCAAAGTACTAAAGGAAGAAATTAAGAAATTTAGGCCAATTATCCGCTAATAAAAGTAGGTACGTGTAGTGTAACGGTTATCGACGGGGAGAGTGTAATTCTAGAGTAGAATTCGAATTCTGGGATAGCCTGTTGCATTCGATTTCGCACAAATGCTCTTGAGAAAAACATGATTAATTCGTTTTTTACGGCTTATCAACCTTTTGCAGCTTAATTGACGCCAGAATATATTTTCAGATTGTAAGATTTTTTTTTTTTTTGGCATGTAATAATGGTTTGGTGATATATCTTACTAATTAACCCATAGCTGGAGGGAGAAGAGGTGGATTCATACAAGGTGATTTGTGCATGTGAAAATAACGAACCAAAACTGGAATTGGGACTCGGCTCTCTGATTAATAATTCCGTGCCATTATCCATTACACCACCCGCACATCCAACCTTACAGCACCTGGTATTAACAGGCGGTCACCCATCTAGGTAATGACCAGGTTCGATTTTAGCTTAACTACGGTGATCGTACGGGAACCGGTGTTTTTAATGTGATGTGGTCGCAAGCCAGAAAAGCATGAATCCATCTACCCCCCACCACCTCCGGATTAAATAGCAGGGTCGACCGGACAATCGAAAAGCGGTTGGCAACCCGCCTATGAGAAGAAAAACACTGAATTCCAAGCCGTGGAAAAGGCAACGGGAAGCAGTTCCACTATCTTTCCAAGATGTCATGACAATTTACAGTTAGACAAAGAAATAGAAGAGCCATAATCGCCTACACCATGAGAGACTTGAAATTTGGTGATAAGATAAGGACTGAGAGAATTGCACATATTTTGTCAAGGGTATATGTAAAAAAAATTATTTAGCAGAAGTTGTTAGAACTCGAAACTGGCTGGTCATTTTCGATTTTCTTTGTCGCTAACCGTCACGCCACACAGCGAAAGCGAAACGAAGAAAGCCATATTTATTTTTTACATATAAAAATGTGACACAAGGCCAAAAGTGGGGAGAGGGAAAGGCTGGTCTTCAATCTGTTTTATCTTAAACTAAACCACAATTACTGCCTCAAACATACCATAGTATTCCTTACACCAAAACAACACATTCCTATTTACCGTTCTTGCTAGAGCGACCATTATAAATCAAAGTCTCTTTGAAGTCCTAAGTCGTTCCCATATGTGCAATTTGTACATATCAAGACAATTTGTCTGTGGGTGGTGAAAAATAAAAATAAATTAAAAAAAAAACCTACGAATACAAAGAAAGCATGTCCTGTAAATTTATAATAATGTAAATGCAGACATCCCTCGATTAATGCGCATTCGATTAATGCGTTTTCGATTGGTGCATTAAAATTCTTATATACCAAAATTCAGTTAGAGTATATACAGTATTCGATTAGTGCGGTAAAACATTCTTCAGTTTAACCATAGCAATTGAAAATTGATTTTTTTTTTACAGTTAGCGATGTACACATTAGCTGCACTAATCGAGGGATTCCTGTACAGACTAAAGACCACACGGAATAAAAATCGCCCGGATTTAAGTAAACCATTTTTTTAAGCATGAAACAAATCGTTATTTTAATGAAACCGAAGATTTATTTGTTTGTTTACAGAATATAGTTGTAAAAATCTGTAAAAATATTTTCTTCGCGTCAAAATAGTCCGAAATTTAAATTCGAAACAAATTGAAAACGTTCACACCATTTTTTTTGTTTTTTAAAGAATAAAAATATTCACCAAATTATATTTTAAATGTTCGTGAAGAAAATAAAAATCTTAAGAAATTCGATAGTTGGGATATTTCACGGTGGCGTACTTACGCTGCATCGGTGATCTTGTAAATGATGGATGATGATAAAAAGACGGGTTAGTGGCCTTCAGTTGGAAACTGTTCGACTGCTCAAAGATCTTTTTCGCAAGCATCTTTTCAAAGAGAGACGAGTCACTGGGACGTTGTCCAAGTTGATCGACGTATTCGTCGCTTGAGTCTGTACCTTGAATATCTTGGCTGAAAATGCTGACCGGTGAGCAACGGCATTGCTGTGATACAAAAGCCGTACCTGTTGGGCACAACCTATTAATCCACATCGAGTTTCCGGATAGCTCCAAATAAAATCGCGGGTTCACAGAGGGCTTTTTCAAACATAAAGACTTAACAGGAATCTGATCTCCTTCGATCTTGACCGGTAATGTATTGACGGATTCGCACGGTTTTTCTTCTTTCTGGGCAGTGCTAATTTTAGGAGAGGCGGTGACTTTGCTACCGCTTCCCATTTTGATGGGATGGGCTGTCGAACAAGTACAGGTGGTAGGATCGAATCTGGTACCTATGGCGCAGTCGCGGGTTATCCAACCGAAACCTTGAACGAGTTCTTGGTAACTTGTGATTTGGTCTGCTGGTCTTTTATTGCAAACGATTTCCTTGTCAGACGCGGTTTCAGGTTCAGCTGTGAGCTCTTCTTCGCTGCTATCGACATTTGAATGATCTAAGCCGGAATCTTCGTCGCTGTCCACACTGGAATCTTCGCCGCTATCGGCACTCGAAACTTTCCCACCAATAGGTAAGACGCAACCACAAATTTGCGCACTATACACTGTACCTTTAGCACACTTCATAAGAACCCACTGTCCATCTGACACCATCTGGAGGTAAAGAGTTTTGGTGTGACTTGGTTTTCGCGTGCAGGGAGCAGTCGTTGTTGTGGATTTAGGTTGCGTTGTCGGGACTGCTGGTTGCGTCGGCTTAACGCCAATTCCCGGAGCAGTGAGTGTACACCGGCAAGCTTTAACACTGAAAGTAGTGCCTTCGGGACACGGTCGGCTTATCCAGCCATATCCTTCAACGAGTTCTTGATAGCGATTGTTTACATTATCAGCTTTCATCTTGCAGATTTCGGGGGTGGTTTTTATTCCGTCTGTTTCTTCTGAGCTGTCAGATTCTTCTGAGCTTCTAGAATCGCCCACCCTCTGTGTCGTTCTGAAAATCTCGATACACCGGCAGTGCAGCGCGCTGAAAATAGTTCCGTCGGCACAGGCAACGCGAACCCACTTTCTTCCCGCAATCAGCTGCACATAAAAGCCTTTATGAACATCGGTGATCCTCGTGCAAACTCGTCCAGCATCCGGAACCGTTTTCTTCTGCTCGACTCTTCCTGGCGTTTCTTGCTGGCTTCCGGTCTCCTGGTTAGCGGAACCTGCCTTAGGGCTCTCGCTGGTACTCTTTGCAGCAACTGATTCTTTTATACATTCGCATTCAGCAGTATTAAAAACGGTACCCACTGGACAGGGTCTGGTCAACCATCCGTGACCATGAACAAGTTCCATATAAAAGGTGTTCTTCTCGGCTGATTTTTTGTTACAGGCGACATTGCTGTTGTAAACCTTCTTTTGCGAAACGACCTCTTTGGTTGGCGCTACTTTAGTTGCTTTCACAACGACAGGGCTTGTTTCCTCGTCGCTGTCGTCGTCATCAATTTCGCTATCGCTCGATTCCGATACAATCGTTGTGCAGCCGCATTCTTGGGAATTAAAAGCCGTTCCTTTGGGACAGGTCCTAGTTATGAAACCACGCCCTTCAACCGATTCTAAATAAGTAGCACGGTTCTCGGTGGCTTTCAGCTGACAAACAGCCGGTCGAAGATCAATTTGTTTTGATGACGGTGTCGCGCTTTCCGCTTCGTTGTTCTGGACTGAATACCCGCCATAGAATTCTGGAACTGCTAAGCACTGACAAGCATTTTCAATGAACTTCGTACCTGAGGGACAGTTTTTCTTAATCCAGCCATCACTTACAGTCCACTCTAGATAACAGGTAACATCAGAGACGGATTTTAACAGGCATCTGTTTTGAGCGAACAGGCCGCCGTAGTCATAAATTCTGGGCATCTGTGGAATGTTCGAGCCAGTAGCCTGGTAGTTTAGTGCCAACAAAATGGCGACCGTTGTTGTGTAAAGAAAAGATAACATCATTAGGATATTTTAGGCAATTGCTGTCGTCAGGAGGACTTTTGGGGTGCTGAAAGCAGCAATAAAGACTAACAAGAAACTGATGCCTTTTATATAGATTTCTCTGTTGGAGGCGAGGTGACGTATCCAGAAATACCTGTGTGTGTGTGTGTAATGGTATGTACATTAGTACGTATTTCTGTGACATCCGGCATATCAGATAGTAAAATTGCTATCACTTCACGTCATTTTCTATTATTCATCCCTTTGATAGAAATCAGTTTCCTCCGGGTTCAGGGTCGGGCGGTTAGGATGAAGAAGAATGACTGTCATGATAGCCGGAGGCCAAAGACAAAGAGGTTTGGCCAATAGTGTGTTGGTGTCGTCACGAGCAAAACGCATAACGTCTTTACATCAATGAATGTAATGGGGGTGGGGCGCAAAAATTATCCGAAGGAAAACCGGTTTTCAACTGTGTATTCAGTTCCTAGTTTTTCAGAGAGAGAGAGAGAGAGAGAGAGAGAGAGAGAGAGCTGTGAACATTTAATTGGTTAAGTATACAGATCCGTAATGGCATGAATATTTTCATGATTTCATGTATATATATATATATATATATATATATATATATATATATATATTAAGACATTTTTATGTTTATAGATCCTTTTATAGATACAATTATTTAAGTAAATGCTCTGTTTATAATAAAACAGTATTAAACAACATTTATTATAAACAGAGTATTTACTTAAATATTTGTATCTATAAAAAGAATGTATAAACATAAAATGTCTTTAAAATAATTGTTTGACTTCATTTCATATATATATATATATATTTATTAATATATATATATATATATATATATATATATATATATATATATATCAAGTCACGATATATATATATATATATATATATATATATATATATATATATATATATATATATATGTAAGGATGCAAAAGTAGGTATACTGTAATGAAAATGAAAATGTATTGATTATATTATATATATATATATATATATATATATATATATATATATAAAAGAAGAAATATAGTTTTAAGGTGTGCTATATTTATGTGATAAAGTGCTCAATATCAGACATAGAGCGTATGTAAAATAATAGTGAACATTGAAGTCAACACTCAGAGGCGAGTGTTGACTTCAATGTTCACACACACACACACACACATATATATATATATATTTAATTAATTAATTCATCAATGAATGTAAAAGGGTTACGTTTAGGTAGGGATGTATTTTTCAACGAATTCTGACATCCGTTAAATGCATGCCGTCTGGATTTTTTTTTATTATATATAAATTTATTGTTAACGGCAAATATCTTACGGCATTTTTTCTATTTGTATACCTAAAAAATTTTTTAGGGATGTTTAGGTTAGAATACGTTTTATTTAAAATATTTTCACTTTTAATTTTTAAATATTTTTAAATATTTTCACTTTTAATTTTTAATAGACTATATTTCTTTTTAAAACAAGTAATTTTATTAGAATTACTTACAATATGTAAAATTATTTTTTCATATCAAGTATAAGTATATATATTACCAGGTCACTTTTTTTTTTGTAATTTTATATTTAAATATTATTTAAGTAAAATATATGATAATGACGGCAAAAATACCTAATTCATTTCTCTGATTTAGTACACTTTTATTTTTTATGAACTTAGCAATATATAGTTTCTCATGTCTCTGTAATAAAAATTATATTGACCTCTCTTTTGTGGATAAGTTTTAATATTTTATATTAATAGGATCTACTCTGATTACTTACCCAGGGTTTTTTTACCTAGTATATATATATATATATATATATATATATATATATAGAGAGAGAGAGAGAGAGATAGATAGATAGATAGATAGATAGATAGATAGATAGATAGATAGATAGATATTGTGTAGAAAGATGACCCATCTTTGGAATATCATAAAACCTGAACGACGTGTTGAGTTGATACAAGCTTTATAAGCTTTATAACACTATTACTTCCTGGTGAGGAATAAATTCAAATTTGTATTATGAACTTAAGAAATAACATTTGAAATCAGGAAATATTTCTACTTTGATAGGTTTGTTAAAGAATTGATAAATAATTTATTGGTAAATAACATGTCGTGCAGAAAGACAACTGACATTCACTACAGTAAAGTGTTAACCATGGATTCTTTGATTGTCTAGGGAAGGAGTCTAATTTTGAGACACCAGGGAGTCGCGCAGTAATCGCAAAATATTTCGCACTAATTACGATATTCACTAGCATTGTGATATTAATCCACGGGATTAAAGAGTTCTTTTCACTAATCTTATATTCCAGTGTTTTCCTTTCGAATATTACTAACCCCGAAGTACCACTTGATACGACCATTATTTATATATATATATATATATATATATATATATATATAGGTAGTAATCCGTTGGTATAGTCAAGTCCAGGCGAGTCCTAACACAACATAGAATTTGAAATATGTTAAAACTGACTCACAAAAGAGCGCTCCCTGTTTATTGAAAATAAACAGGGCAACTTTTCTTTACAATTGGAATTAAGATACCTTTAGCAAATGACCATTTTCACCTACGAATTTTAATCTTAAAATCCGCAGGATTTTTTCAAACTGTTTGTGATATCAATTTTTGTAGTCTCTCTCTCTCTCTCTCTCTCTCTTTATATATATATATATATATATATATATATATATATATATATATATATATATATATATATATATATACAGACACAAATGAGAGAAATGTGCATAATTTATAAGTAAATAATTATCTTATTTTTTAAGAAGCTTCCTGAATCTGAAATTTAAAAAAAAAATTATCTTGAAATTAACTTTACGTCTGATTATTCTTCTTCCTCTTCTCTCATTATACATAAAGACATTTTTACATTCTTTTTATAGATACAGATATTTAATTAAATGCTCTGTTTATGATAAACAGTATTAATAACATTTACCGGCCTGAATGTCCGAGAAATTTCCATAGAAAGTATTCGTCCTCCGACAAGAATCGAACCTGTATCCTATACGGAACAGTCATATAGCCATAACCGATTGAGCCACGGAGGACCGTTCGATTAGCAAGGTCGAATTTACTGCTTTTAAACTACAATCTTCCATGAATCTCTCACGTACATTCATATCTACTCAAAGCGTATCCAAATGTAAACAAATGACGACACACATTATGAAATGGACAAAGTCCGACAATTATTTTAAGACATTTTTATGCTTATACATTCTTTTTATAGATACAAATATTTAAGTAAATGCTCTGTTTATAATAAACAGTATTAATAACATCTACCAGCCTGAATGTTCGAGAAATTTTCATAGAAAATATTCGTCCTCCGACAGGAATCGAACCTGTATCCTATACGGAATCATCATATAGTCTGACGTTTGACTGAAGAAGGCCGGAGTGTACAACGGCCGAAACGTTGCGATAAATATGGCAACAAAGATGAGAACGATAGTCCGAATAATGTAAATAGTGTACATAATACCTCATCTCAGAAATTTAGACAGATACTGAAAGCCTGAAACGTTGTGATAAATATGGCAGCAAAGATGAGGGCAATAGTCCGAATAATATAAAAAGTGTACATAATACCTCATCTCAAAAATATAGACAGATACTTAATTATCTTGGTTTATTTTCAGATCACAGATGTGTCCTGACGTGGCATCTTGACCTCAGTAACTTCCTCACCTAGCTGACGTGGCTTCCCTCTGTCTTTTCTATAAACATTTTCATGGCACTTGTTCTAATGAGTTCTCTCCCACTTTGTACCCCGACTGCATGAATTTGAGCGTACTACTAGATTAGCAATTAAGTCTCATTGTTTTACTGTTGAAATAGCTATATGTAACCGTAAGTTCTATGCTGATAGTTTCGTTTCTCGCACTTCTCACCTGCGGAACTCTCTTCAGATTTCTTGCTTCCCTGTCATCTACATTCTTCAAAAGTTCAAGTACAACGCCAATCGCTATCTTCTGTTTTTTTGAAATTTGTTCTTTTATTGTCCTTTCTCTTCACTAAAGTCTTCTCATTATCTTTCACTCCCAGTAACCCCTTGCATTTTAATGGCATTATCCCCTTGTCTGGGGTGAAACGATTACAAAAACATTAATGCAGTTACAAAAAGTATTTAAATATATCAGAATCTTAAATATGTAACCGTGATTTTTATACGGAAGAGATAAATTTTTGTCTAATTTACAATCAAAACGCAAAATGGCGCAAGTGTTCTAATCCGAGTATATATATATATATATATATATATATATATATATATATATATAATACTCGGATTAGTTCCACTACGGAATATGTGATCGAGCAGCGCTATATTGAGCGCTATAATTCGTTAGCGCCTCACCTCTGGGGCCCGTTGGTACAGTTGGTATGGCGTTTGCCTCCTACCGTTCGGGTTTCAATTCTCGGTAGTGGATGCGCTCTGCTGATAAGTCCCAAATATAGGACGAAACGGCCGTTCAGTGCTTTCTGCATTCTGTTGAGTTTTCTTCTAGATTCGATGAATTACTTAATTATGATTATTTCACATGCTCCTAATTATTTATATATATTATAATTATTTTCTATTTTAAAAATATGGTTCCCTCCCTACACAGGAATTACCACGTTTCAAAACAAAAACTAAAATTTTAAATTTAATTATAAATTAAATAAAAAAATTCCAATTCCGTTCCATTCCCATTTTTTTTTTTGGAATAACCTAATATAAAAAATAATTGTTTCCACGAAAAGTAATAAAACTGTCTTTAAATTCATTGGCGGCAGAAAAATTATCGTTGAACTTAAAAGGTACGCTTAAATGTTAATACAATACTTAAATGCAGCGATGAATTTTGGGTTGTTTTGTAGTTTATTGTTGCCTATCACATCTACTCTTTCCTAGCTATTGTGATGAAGGCTTAATCAGGAGTTCCCGCAGAAGCTAGCTTAAATGCCACCTGACAGGGCGGCTATTAATATAATATATATATATATATATATATATATATATATATATATATATATATTCATATGTTCTCTCCACCTCACTTCCTCACTTCGTTAATTTTAAATATGCTTGATGCGGTGCGTCAGAAATGTGTGAATTTTTTTTCATTTTTCATTTCAACCTTTGAAAAAAAAAAAGTCTGATGATCCAGAGCCCTGTAAAAGGGGTTGTGGTGAAATAACTTATTACATGGAACCTTAAAGTGGTCTGTTTTTATTCAAACATATATGCTCTGAATTTACATTGAGCTCTCTGGATATCATCCTCCTTGGGTTCTAGATTATTTAATTTTATTACTATATATATTTATATATATATATATATATATATATATATATATATATATATATATATATACACATTCCATCTTCCTAAAAAAAATGTGCTCTCGAGCTAACATTATTCATTATATATATATATATATATATATATATATATATATATATATATATTGTTTATCTTTATACCTATATATATATATAATCTATGTTTATTCCTCTCTCTCTTTATATATCTCTAAACAGATATATATCTGTTATCTTATATATATATATTTTTTTTAACTTTATTCATATATATATATATATATATATGAATATATGAATAAATATATATCTTTTATCTTTATTCATAAATATATAAATCTTATCTTTATTAATATATATATAACTTATATGAATAAAGATAGATAAAAGGAAAACTTATCTAGCCGACTCGTTTCGGCCTCAGATGCACCTTATCAAGATAAATGTAAGGATTTTACTTTGAGATAAGTATTTATACACATAAGTAAAAATGTTGATAGTATTTCAGAATTTTTCAAATTAAGAACGCTCAAAAATATACTTCAGGCTAACTGACAGTTAAGGCAAATTATGGAGGATGCTAAGTGATATAATTTATCTCTACTAAACGAAAGTTGGTAAATTTTATTGTTGATTTTTTATAATCTAATTATTATTATTTATATTATTTTAGTTTTATAATTAATATGAAAATTTTGAACTTATATGTTTATATATATATATATATATATATATATATATATATATATATAGGGTTAGACAAAATAATTAGAACAGTTACAACATCCACTCCTATATTTCAAAGACCTATTATATTAAGAACTTTAACTAAAACTTCGTAATTGCAGGTTATATCTATTTTAAATACGTTTATTTATCTAATTTACTGTCTTTGTCTTATTTATTTTTAGAATTTAGTAAAATTTAAGCTAAATACGTGACCACTCCGAGCTCGAAAAAGAGCAAATTGTTGGAGCTCGCATGGCAGGAGCCTCGATCACTAAGGTTGCTGAAATGTTTGTTTTTTCAAGAGCTACCATATCAAGAACACTGATGCAATTCGAGAAACAGGGCAAGACCTCTAGCAACCGTAGCAATTCGGGCCGGACTTGCAAAATTACTGACAGGGACTGACGGGCATTGAAACGCAATATGGCAAAGAATCATCGGACAAATGCGGCCAAAGTGGCTGCTGAGTTGAATAACCATCTGAATAGTTCAGTTTCTACTAAAACTGTTCACCGTGAGCTCAATAAGGCTGCATATCATGGAAGAGCCGCTGTGAGGAAACCTCTTCTCTCCACAAGCAACATTCAAAAGAGGTTGAAGTGGTGCAGAGATCACAATGCATGGTTTGAAGACCAATGGAAACAAGTCATATTCTCAAACAAGTCCAGTTTTTTCTTTTCCCAACTTCAGGGCGAGTTTATAATGTGGAGGCAGCCCAAAGAAGCTTACAACCCTGACTGCCTTCTTCCAACAGTGAAGCATGGAGGTGGATCAGTGATAGTTTGGGTCGCCATATCATGGAAATGTCTCAGTCCAATAGTTGCCCTGCATGGTAGAATCAACAGCAAAGATTACCTGAACATTTTGGAAGATCATGTTCATCCAATGGCCAAGACTTTATTCCCTGATGGTGACTGCAACTTTCAAGACGATAATGCTCCAATACATACCGCTCGAGTGGTTAAGAATTGGTATGAAGAGCATGAAAGTGAGCTTGAACACATGGAGTGGCCTCCCCAATCTCCAGATATCAATATTATTGAACATTTGTGGTGCATTTTGGAGCGACAGGTTAGGAGCCGCTATCATCCACTGTTGTGTTGTAAAGAGCTGGAGAAGGTTTTAATGGAAGAATGGCTGAAATTTCCTCTGGATGAAGTCAAGAAGCGGTATGATTCCATTCCTGGACTATTAAAGCTGTCTATGAGAACCAACTCCATATTAAATAAATTTTCTTTGAATTTAAATATCCAATTATTTTTGTCCAACCCCTGTATATATATTTTGTCCAACCCCTATATATATATATATATATATATATATATATATATATATATATATATATATATATATATAACACACTTTTTGAATTAATTGAAACTAAACGAATAATTCCGTTATTATTTACTTTTCTTTCGTATTTTTTCAATGAAACATAACCCAGTGCACATGTTAGTACTTTACATATCCATTTCACGGAGTCGTTCCTTGCAGATTGACCACAGAATCTCGATTGGATTTAAATTGAAGAGTTTCCGGGCCAGTCTATAGTACTTTGATTTGCTCACTGGTAAGGTTTGCCGGTGTCTTCTTGCAGCGTTACAGTTTTAGTACGCTTATTTCGCAGACAATGGACGTAGGACAACTAATCCACAGTCGAGACAATAGTGCTTGGGTGTGATGAAAGTCTGATGCAATCACGGATGACGCAATATTTTTCAAGTCCAAACAATTTCCATTATGCTCCCCGAAAATAGATTCATATTACTGAAAACCACAGCATATGGCCTAATCTGAGGAAAAAGTAGAAATCGATTACAGCCTGTCATTCCAGTGGGTCTAAAACTGACCGTATGGTGAAAGAAAGGAAAGTAAAGCGGTTGTTTCAATTAATTTGTACAAGGGTGTGTGTGTGTGTGTGTGTGCGTGTGTGTGTGTGTGTGTGTATATATATATATATATATATATATATATATATATATATATATATATATATATATTGCTTATTCATTATTTTTTCATTTGTAAATTACCAAATAACCTGTAAAGGGGTCTCATATTCGCTAGTGTCAAGTTGAAACACTGGTTATCGTACGATCACCAAAGTTAAGCAACGTCGAGTCTGGTCAGTAGCTAGATGAGCGGCCGATTAGACGCACTATGTGCCGTAAGCTTGAATGTGCGATTGGCATAATGACTAACCGCTCAAAATTGGAAATCGGCGTGCCGAGTTCCAATTCCATTTGCTTTCGTTATATCCACTTACTCTCAAATACCCACGGGGAAATGTATGAATCCACTTCTCCCCTAGGCTATGGGTTAATTAGTATGACGTGTATCAGTAAATAATTATTGTCGCAACGACGTTCTTACAATCTAGAAATACATTAAATTAAATAATTAAATAAGCTGCTGTTCACTGACCCTAAGACCACACCCAGTCATGGGACATGATGATGAGGATGATGATTTCAATTTAAATGTACACGTATCAAATACAACTGATATGAAGTGTACAACTCTTTCTAAATAAAGGAAATTGATATACAAACATATATATATATATATATATATATATATATATATATATATATATATATATATATATTATGAATGATTTCAGAAGAGTTAATTTTTAGAAAAGAAATTTACAAATGTAAAAGACAAAAGGAAAACTGTGATAGCTGCCGACGCGTTTCGTCCTCATCAATATTGGCGAAACAAGTAGAAATTTTAAAAAAAACGCATTTACGACGCGCAAAAGAGACCTCACAAAAAACAACTTAGCTAATGCACTAGTCATGCATAGAAATAAATTTGATTTTAAAAATGCTACACTCATAAAAATAGAAAATAACTCACTCGGAAAGAAAATCCTCGAGAGTGCCGCCATTGAATATTACCCAAATATTAATCTCCGCCCAGGCTTTTTCCCCATTTCCCCTTTCTTAACAGAATTACTGCTCTCCCAAACAAACGTACAGAACAGTATCAAGAAATCAAAAGTAAATGTTTGAATCCGTCAGCAATAAAAAACAATATCTCCACACGTGACAGTAATTTCAATTAACAGTATGAAAATAGCATTCTCTAAATTCTTCCAGTTGCTAAGATTATCAAAACAAATTATTTTTTATTACTTTGTTTAATAAATTCATTTCGTTTCGCCTTGAAAAAGTCCACGTCGGACGGAACGCGTAGAAAACTATTATAGTTTTCCTATTGTCTTTTACATTTATATATATATATATATATATATATATATATATATATATATATATATATATATATATATGATTGTCGGAATTTTTATATATATCAGTGAATACGACAGACAAGGTTGATTTAGTTTTTTATACAATTTCTCATGTGATCTAATAATTTTTTTCTTTTCGGATGATAAATTATATAAAAACTGTCCAATTGTTCATTTTATCTGAGCGCTTTCGGCTATACATTTAGGCATTTTCAAGGTTGAAATATATTAACTGTTAACAAGAAACACTTTGTTGTATCTATGTATTTATATAATGTTTTCATTTTCAAGACACAGTCAAGATATTGTGTCCATGTTCCTAAATATGTCTATTTCTTGAAAAATAAAATATAAAAATAACAATTGGACAGTTTTTTTTTATATAATTTATCATTCGAACAGAAAAAGAAAATATTAGATAATATTGCATAAGAAATTGTACAAAAAATTAAATCAAAGCACCTTGTCTGTCGTATTCAATGAAACGGGCATGAAAGAAGGATCGCTGCCTAAACACACACACACATACACACACACACACACACACACATATATATATATATATATATAAGTGAACATATTTTTCAACACTTTCAAGGCGACAGTCTTATGAAATTCCATATTATATAAATAAAAAGGCCATAAAAAAAAATATTAACGTGTGCTACGTTACTTAAAAATCGAAAACCGAAAAGAGAAAATATACAAGTAAAATAAATTGACCTAAATTCATCCAAGTAAATAAATAAACAAACCAACCCCGATAAAGTTAACGTTAGAAAAAAACAAATAAAGATAATCAACCCAAATAAACACAAATTAAAAACTGTTCCTGCCAAAATAATAGTTAGAATAAACTACAACAATCAACTCCAAAACCGAACAAATAGCTTTAATTAAATTCTCAAACCAAAACAAAACTATTAAATAAGTGATATAAACAAACTTTTACTACGTTAATAAAAACACCGATTAAAAAAAAAGTAAATAAATAAATAAATAAAAAAAAAAAAAACAAAAAATAAAATGAAATAAAAACAAGTAAAATAATTTAACCCAAATAAATAAATAAACGACTTCCGGTAAAATAACCGCCATAATAGACTACCCACAATGCACCACTGACCCGTATATGTATAAATAGCCGAGAAAAATAACAGCACACGTGGCCTGACGATTGCATATAGCATGAAACAGACTGTCGCCTCTAAGTGTTGACTTCTATGTTCACTTTTATATTTACACACGCTCTATCTCTGATATTGAGCACTTTATCCCATAAATATAGCACACCTTAAGTTATATAGATATATATATATATATATATATATATATATATATATATATATATATATATAAAATATATTATAAAAAGATATTTTCAAAGACATTTTCAACGTTTTTCGCTGACGTACGCAGACCGAGAGCCGAATTCGCCAGAGATTCTATATCACCATTGGAAAGCAATATTTCACCAGATTTTTTCTGAATTTTTTCAAATTTTTTTAATTTCAACTCAACCATGTGTTTTTTAATTTACACTCAAAAGGAATTCAAACAGAAAGATATTTTGTTGCAAAGTATTAAGCGCCTAAGTCCTGTTATTTATACAGTGAAAAATAAAATAAACAAGGACCACATGTTTTTGTTTTTACTAAAATATTTCAACCCGCCAGAATACTTACAACTACGTCCGTGAGACTATCATAATGTTTTGATACTAGAATTCAACCAATACAGGGCTCGGAAACTATTCAAATTGTTGCTGTTATATGTTAATGATGTATTATATAGGAATAAAGTGTCGCTGCTGACACTTCATTTTGAACATAGATCGTCAGTGAGCAAACACAGGCGATCTGATTATTGAATTAAGTGACCATAGATGAAACGCATATATAGGAAGTAGCGGGACGTCTGAATGATCACTGTTTCTAGTCAATCCCCTATTACTATACGGAGCGCTATTCTCTACTCTATTCACTATACTATTTCTCTATTTCGGATCACTATACGGATTACTATTCGAACGAGTATTATCAAGCAAGTACTATTAGTGCGAGTGATATTCAGGCGTCTGACACCAGTATTGTTCAACGGCGTTACTATAGTTGTATCTGCGATTACAAAGTCTCAACTACAACGAGCATTACGAAAGTGACAACGAGTATTCGTTGGCGTCACATAATAAGCGGGGTTAGAGTGTTCGTTGATATCACAAAAAGAAGAGAGAGAGAGATAAAAGGATACACCACAAAGACGTTAAAAATTAGTGATTGGTTGGTGTTAGGATAAAAGATATTTTTTGCTGATACTTGAGTTTGAACTTAGATCGCCATTATTTGAACAAACAACAATTGCGATCCCATTATTAAATTAAGTAGAATACGTGACCATAGAGGAAACGCATAAGTAGGATGTTGCGTGATGTCTAATTGATCACTATATTCTAGTCTATCTTCTATGCTATTTTAAAATTTCATTTAATACTCTATCTTCTATTACTATACGGACCGCTATTCTCTTATCTATTCACTACACTATTTCTCTATTCGGATCACTATACGGGGGAACTATTCGAGCAAGTAATATTAGTCGACCTGATATTCGAATTCGGGTATTTAATGACACCAGTATTGTTCAACGGCGTTACTATAGTTGTATCTGTGATTACAAAGTCTCTACTACAACGAGCATTACGAAAGGGACAACGGGTATTCGTTGGCATCACAAAAGCATCAAACGAGTGTTCGTTAATATCACAAAATAATGTTATAAGATATGTGATATGAATGAAAGATGAAGTAGTAAGAAATTAAGATTATGAAGATAAAGAGGATAGATAATGATTGATCCTTGATTTGAAGATGTCAAGCTTATAGTCTTCAGAGAAACGTACACATAGCAGGAGCCTGTTCCACAAAGTGGCAGCTCTTTAGAAAATGGTGTCTGATTGAAAATGTTTTTTCTTTACATTTGATACTCTGAGGAAATGAGGGTGATTTGACTCTGTCGAAGTGCCATGTGGTGTCCTCGATGTAAAGGCCAGAACAGATAGAATGTATTCAACCATGAAATAGACTGTCTCTGCTCGGTGTCGACATTCGTGTACACGCGTGGAATCATCTCTTAATTGCTGTTGTTCCTAGGTCCACCCTAACCCGGAGTGATAGCACCTGTTAGGGTCCCAGGTTTGAGTAAATAGTGAACATCCCAAACAAAAATCAGAACACTGTGAAAGTATAAAAATACATATCGTAAAAATAACAGCAATTATTTGTATGGCTGGGACTTTTACTATAATAATTTGACCAAGAATATATTTAAAAAAAAAAAAAAAAGAAAGAAAAAAATTTCAAACTACACTTTGCCCTGATAATAATCTCGTCTCTTGTCAGAAGAAAACAACTTTTCACTCCCCGTTTGATTTTGTAAGATTATTTGGTTTTTAAAATGCAGGTAAGTAATTAAAATTTAAATCATGAAATAATGTCATTCACTTGAATAATGTTTGAATTTACATATTTAGATTTCGACAAGTAAATAACTCATAGGGGTTGATATGCCGCTAAACTAAACAACCAAACCAAAGAAATAGGTTTACACCAAAACATATAGTACCTACAAACTATATGTCTATATAATATCTACAAACTATATATCTATAAAGCATTCGTTTACTATGAAAGTTCAAAATCATTTACAAAATATATTGTTGATGGCATAAAATTGCGTTCAAAATATTCATATTTCGGCATTAAATAACACATAGAGGGTGATATAACGCAAACAAAAATAACGGGACCAACCCTTGGTGACTATCACCGGATATTAGTCATTTTTAACCATAAATATAACATACCTTAAAACTATACTTTTATCATATATATATATATATATATTTGTGTGTGTGTGTTTGCATACCTTAAAACTATACTTTTAACATATATGTGTGCGTGTGTGTGTATCTTAAATACTACTTTTAAAATATATATATATATATATATATATATATATATATATATATATATATGTGTGTGTGTGTGTGTGCATGTGTGTGTGTGCGTGTGTGTGCATAAAGAGAGAGAAGGGAGGGAGAAAGGGAGTTAAGGTCCATCTTAGCTCTATACCTGATATTGAGCACTTTTAACCATAAATACAGCATACCATAAAACTATACTATATATATATATTATATATATATATATATATATATATATATATATATATATAGAGAGAGAGAGAGAAAGAGGAGAGAGAGAGAGATTAAATTTAATAAATCCATTGGTACATAATCCAAGTGGATCCTAGTAATATAAAATATTAAAACTGATTCAGAAAAAGAGCTCAATGTATTTATTATTACAGAGCAAATAATTAGTACACAATAAAATCCAAAATTACCTCATATGGGGAATAGGCTTATTTTAACCGATGAAATTCGTCAGTCTTATTTAACCCTTGTATAGACTGAATTTGTGACAGAAATATAAATTTAACTGTGACAGTTACATTATATATATATATATATATATATATATATATATATATATATATATATATATATATATATATATATATATAAAAAAAAAGAAAGAACAGTAAGATATAAAATCCGGTGTTCTTATAGATATTTTTATTTTTACAAAATAGTGCTCAATGTAAATTTACAGAGCATTAATATTATAAATTAATTGATTTAAAATATGGTTTTTTTTTCGCTACACAGTTCCAACCATGTTTCAAAAATAGAAGCTATAGTTTTAAGGTGTGCTATATTTATGGGATAAAGTGCTCAATATCAGGGACAGAGCGTATGTAAATATAAAAGTGAACATTGAAGTCGAAACTCAGAGGCGACAGACTGTTACATGCTAGACGCAATTTTCAGGCCGCCGATGAAATCGATTATAAACGAAAATGACATGTTTATCATTAATTAATCATCCTAAAGCTCGGAAGCTCATGAAGGATTGAAATAAAGTTCATATATATATATATATATATATATATATATATATATATATATATGTGTGTGTGTGTGTGTGTGTGTGTGTGTGTGTTCCAGGATCATTTTCCAACTTATTCAAGATTATCTTTGCCCTCTTTAACCTCCTAACACTTTTAACATTCTAACACGTTTCACATACGAGTTCATTTTCAAGTCTTTTTTCAGTTGTTTGGACTGTCATAGCTGAAACTTCTCTCTCACTACCAAACATCTGGTGGATTGAGTTGGATGTTTTCTAATTGATTTCTTTAGCTCTAAGTTGAAATGATGCGACTTCTTGATCCAGTTTTCCTCTCTACTTTTCCCTCTTTTTTAAACTTATTCACCATTCTCTTGATCGTTCTTGAATGGACATTGTAGATGGAGGCCACAGTGTGAATGTTGGTACAATTTTGGTACCAGTGGAGCTGAAACAAAACGATTTAAACCTGTTCTCTTTCTAGCTGAATAACTCAAAGTATTTTTCAGTGATTCTTACGAAAAATGGTGTCGAGGTGGCTAAACATTTTATCTGAAAACCAGGAAAAAAGAAACTCAGTTAGTTTAGTGTGTTTTAGATATTAAACATTTTTTGAGATGGACAATTATGGTGTTACATGATTTTGAAAATTTTTGTTACACCCGATATATATATATATATATATATATATATATATATATATATATATATATATAAAAGGATCAAACATTAATATTCCATGGTTATAATTTATTACCTTGGAATCGTAATCACGATCCAAATCACCAGACCTACAAAAACTACCTGGATTCTATCCTCTTGGGAATTTATTTATTTTATATATATATATATATATATATATATATATATAGATTGACCACTAATATTGGCACTATATATATATATATATATATATATATATATATATATATATATACTGCAATACAATCTTTTCCTACTTTTGCAACCGAAAGAAAACTGGGCCAGTCACGTGAATCTGCACAGAAATCCGAATGGGCGTAAGATTACCAAGACACAGGAATTCGAAGGCGAATCGTATTAGCGAAAGATTCCTTCTAAGCAACGTAATTATAGAGGGGAGAGTTTTATTAGATATTAAGAAAAATATGCGAAACTTCTATGGAATATCTACTCTCATATATAGTAATGAACTTTGGACAATCTCCTTAAAAGATGAAAAAGAGATTTGAATCTTTACCAAATACTGAGGTTATATTAGACGGGACTCGAGAGGAACGATGAAGTTTTAAGAAAAGCGGAAAATACTACGACATTTTGAAGACGGTTGAAGTGTTGAAATTTTTTTTTTTTTTTGCATATTATGAAGAAAGAGGACTTAGTAAATTTAACACTCACGAAACATTCTGAAGGTTAGAGAAGCAGAGAGAGAAACAACGGGTAAACTGCTTAACAAGTTTGGGGGAATGGATGGCAGAACAGGGACAAAGGAGGATGGTAGTGTCAAAAATTGGCAGGATGTTGTGGAGAGCCATGATCGCCCACATCCTGAAAGAATTTTGAAGATGAAGAATTACGCATCTGAATGTAGTATATAAATTCAAGGATTCGGAATTTTTATTGCTGCCCACTGGCACCAACATTTGGCAGGAAGTTGTGGAGAGCCATGATTTCCCACTTCTTCTCTGGCTTAGTTTTAACCCTTTTTCTCTCTTCTATATTTCCAGCCTTATGTGAAAAACATTTCGCATATTGAAAATCAGAAATGATATCCTAGCGCTTCTTCTTATTTTATGTACAATGTCCCTTCAGGACGTGGGCGACCGTGGCTCTCCACATTTTCCTCTCCTTCGTAGCTTTTAATAATGTTTGCATTTTTATTATCTTTCCCACTCACTGATCTGACATCCATTTGCAAAAGTATATTAGGTAGGTTACTCGCTGTTTCCCTTCGTCTCAATGTGCCCTGTGAGTGTCAAATTCTCCAGGCCCTCTTTCCTCACTGTGTAACATGAATTTCTAGTGTCACTTTCTGTGTCCTTTTTGCTTCCATTTTCCTTAAAATCTCTTCGTTGGTCCCATGCTCCGTTTATGGAATTCTCATCATCGTTCTGTAGAACAATATCATCTGTGGTACCATCTGCATATCTTCTCTTGATAAGATTGTGTCTACCCATAATGAATCTTGTTAAGGCTTCTAGTTCTCTTAGGATGGCTTCACTCTAGAGGTTAAATACATCGGGTGAGATGTTGCATCTGTGCCTTGGACCCATCTTCATTTTCTGTCGGTATGCAAGCTGTTTGTTCCAGGTATTTCATAGAAAACCGAGAAAAATACCCATTTGAGACGGTTTCGCTTAAAGTTAAACTTTTGAAAATGTTTTATCACTAGACAAACTTTGGAGCTTTAGTTTGATGTAATGAATATGCATACACCAATGTTCCCCCTCACAGGAATATGATTGTATGGTGTCAGCCATAAATACAGGCTGATGTAGAGGTACAGGACGATGCCCAATAGACTACGCCATTGTCTATCCTATTGGTCTACGTCTATTGCCTACACTTATTGACTGCGTCTACAACGAGTAGCAGTTCCATTATTGCTAACTGCTAGATTGTTCTACTCGATTACAGTAGCCTAAACACTTAGCTACTTCGATCAAATATATCCCTTTCCGGGACATATCACCTTTCTTTCACCATACGGTCATTTTAAAACCCACTGTAGTTACAGGATGTAATCGATTTCTATTTTTTCCTCAGATTAGGTAACTTGCAGTGGTGTGCAGTAATATGAATCTATTTTCGGAGTGTATGATGAAATTTGTTTTGGTCTTGAAAAAATATTGCGTCATCCGTGATTGCATCAGATTTTTATCACGCCCAGACACTATTGTCTCGAGTGTCGATTAGTTGTCCTACGGCCATTGTCTGCGATGGACGTTACTCCAATGAAGCGTATGGAAATTGTAACGCTGCACGAACATAATGGCAAGCCTTACCAGTGAGCAAATCAAAGTACTATAAACTATCCCTGATGTAATATTGCGACTCTATCTAAGATGGCATGGCTCAATCTTTATTTTTCAGCCTTGATAGAGTTAAAAATCGTTTGCTGTAGTCTTCTCAGGGAAGATATATTCTCCACTTTGCAATTCTATTCTCACAGATGCAACGCCGAGAACGTATCGCTGCCTTGATGTTTTGGGTCAACAGGTCAACTTTAGTAAAAAGTATTTCTCCGTATTCCAAATGTTAGATGGAAGTTACATTCTTTCAGTTTTTTTTTTTTTTCAGGAACCGCTACTTAGCGGAGCAAACTCCCATGTGGATGCATCCCTGAACACAACAATCTTATTATCTTCAAGTCAAGGTTCAACTGTTATCTATCCCCCTTATCCTCATAAGTTCTCTTCCTTTCAACTCTTCTTACATTCATATCACGTGTCTCATTCTTTGTTTTGGGTTAACTTTAATTTTAAAAAAAACTCCTTAGAGGTAATCGCCTCTAAAAGAGTGTATGAACTTGAACCAACTTTGTCAGAGTCTAAAGCTAAAAATGGGGAGCCTGTAGGTGAGATCAATGCGTACTGACAATATCTCAAATGCTGATTTTCTAGTCAGACAGTCTATGCCCCCAGAAAGACAATGTTCATGCTTCTCATCTCCTGCCATTTAAAAGTTGTATTTATTGAATATTAGTAATTAGCTGAGGTACTCGTCTAGGCTGGGTCAAAATTTCAAAATTCTTTCTACTCACAGTAAATCGAGTCCTTAGTATTGAGAATAAACGGGTTAATTTAATGAAACAGGGTACAATTAAAATCGATTCGCACGTAACCGAAAGTAAAAAAAAAAAATGAAATCTATGATTAAAAAATATCTGTTTTACAGTCTTTATTTTCAATTTTATTACATATCTTCCTGGCATCAGTTTTAACTGACGACTTCTAAACTATAATCCTAAAGTATAATTTCGTAATCAGAAAATCTCACTAAAATAAATTGGATAATTTTAAAATCTTCATTTCAGATGAAGCCAATTGATGTCAAATTTTGACCATTTTTAAGAGAAGTCGTTACTAGTTAATTTTGAGGTTTTCTTTGAACAGTCAGACGTAAGTTTACCAGGAAAAAAACAATGCAGTTATTAAAAAGAAGAGTCGGAAGTAATGTATGCATGCAAGATTTCACAGTTCTAGCATCACTCCTTCATAGTCAGCCTATGAACTTCTCGGCCCACACTTGTATATAGATATTTTTTTTTTTAATTAGAAAGGTTTCCGTAGCTTCCATAATTTGTATTTCACATTTAAGGACTGCATCGATTCGATAGTGAATAGCAAACAGAGACACAAACTTAATGTTACTGTCCTGCAAACAGTATAGCGGCCTTTATAACTTGTCTGAACTGAAATACGAGAGTTCAAAGCGGTCCCAATGAGGCGTTACCGCCCACGTTGAAAATTATTTGTGTACAATATAAATAAATAAAAAAAATAACATCTAAGTTTGTTTTTTGGGGGTTTTTTTTTTTTTTTTTATTTTGTATTTTTTTTTTTTTTTTTTTTTTTGTTACCGGATCTTATATGGAACCGGTTTTAATTGGTTGTCTTTAAGCGAAATGCTTCTCATTGAGGACTTTTTTTAGGATTTCTATTTTGGATGGATTATTCGAGAAGTCCTTTCTTACAATAAAACGCTGACATTTTCTTTCATTCTGGTTTCCAATACACGATTTTCTTTTTTTACCAAATATCTTAAATACTTTCATGATTAGGACAGATAATGATTATATCTAATTTGGAGCGTGTTGCAGTCAGTGGGTAGAAATAAAAAAAATGACTGCAACCTTCTATTTGTTTATCACTTTCAAACGTAGTTGTTGCTAAAATATAAACTAATATTTCTGAATTTATATATATATATATATATATATATTATAATTTTATCATATAGACAAATCCATTTTACTCACTACAAAAATGCAACTTCATTTCAGTGCATTTCGTAGTACATACGGCTTGCCCACAAGCAGGATTGTTCATAATCATTTTCGATTCTCACCTGTCGAAGTGCAGTTCAAATGCACTGAAACCAAGGTGCATCTTTGTAGTGAGTAAAATGGTTTTGTCTATAAATAAATAATTATCGCTCTACTATCGGTATCGAGCCCTCTTTTGGATTAATGCTGTGAACGTTGGAATTTATATATTACTTTCGTTCTCATTGCATCGTATATATATATATATATATATATATATATATATATATATATATATATATATATATATACGTCTGCTGCGAATATATTAGAAATATTAAGTGCATACTTCCTATTAGTGTCAGAAATGATGGTTGGATTTGAATAATTAGTTTTAATGAAGGTGGTGGAATTCTCTCGTAGCACGTCTCAGAAAACTGACTCAGTGCATATTTTTTCCTGTTATCGAGCTAAGCTCAGTAAAGGATGAGACTATGAAATTCAACCTAACTCTGCACTGAACCTATAAGACATTGTTAAAATTACGCCACTAAAGTATTCCTGTCTTGTCTACAATATTCAATCGGGTGCGTTTCGTGTTAACTGATTTCCCACTCGGCTACCTCAAAACCACATGGCAAGTATCTTTCAAAGTGTCTTTGTGTTTGACGTTTCAGATAAAAATCGAATATTCCATTCTATATCTTAACGAAGATGTCAAAAATAACCAATCTTTGAAAACGCATTAAAATCTACGAAAAAATAACATCGTGGTTTGTGACTGGTCATTGAGAAGATACGCTACCGCTTTTGATACTAATTTAATTCGTATCCGTGTCTTGGCGGTGTCTGTCGCATTTAATTAATATATTTGGTATTAAAAGAATAAACAGCCCTCCCTAACTTCTTCACATTAATAAAGTTTCGAATCAACGGCGGTTATTTGATAAGCGAAAATAATTGGACCCGAAATCTTTTTCTACCAAATACAAATGTCTTCTGAGACGATCATGAAGGTGAGAGTTTTTCAGCTTACAAAACGAAGCGTACCCTTCTAAATCAATAAACAAATCAATATTCTTCGATTTAGACAAAATGTCGCGGCCTAAGAAAGCTCATCCACAAAAATTATTTTTAGGAACTCAACTCCCCAAGTTTTTGTTCATATCGAACTCAAAACTCTTTGGCTTAAGTCATTGGCTTAATTCAACCAACGCTTTTAGCTACTGTGCCACATAAACCCGTCTATGAATTTTTGGGACTTATAAACCTAATATCTCAGTATCATTTTTTACCAGAGCTTACATTACAATTTGTTGTTATCATTGTTTTTCTTTAGCACTCTATATTACTGGTTCCCATATCGTATACATGTTTTTTTGTAGCCTAGCATATGTGCTGATTCTTTAAGTTTACATATTTTCCAATGATGTTCTCTGTTTATTATGTCAGCCTCATCCAAAAGGGGGCAGTGATCTCCTTTTCCCCTCCATATATGGTAAGCCACGCTTGATTTTTCTATTTCCCCTCGTGTTATGGCTTTACGGTTTTCCTGCTGTTTAATCTTAAGTAAGCGACCTGTTTCTCCTCTATATTTCTTGCCACAGCTGCATGGGATTGCGTACAAACAGTCCGTAATCATGTCCGCCTATACAGGAGCTCATACTAGGAAGAGATGTCTGTGTAGTGTTGAAGTACTTTTGAAGGTCGTCCTGATGTTATACGGACCACAGATCTTTTGTATTGTCTCCGATAACCCCTTTAGATAGGGTAGGCAGACCGAGGTTGTTTTCTGAGTGTTGCTATCCTCTTGCACCCTTTTATCCCAATTTGTCTGAGTTGCTGTCATGCACCCAGGGTAGTTGTTACGTTGTACACTACTGCTTATACTGACCATTTCTTGTTCATGTCTCTGGGTTGTTACTTATGACTCTTGCTCGAATTGTAGGCAGCGGACGATCCATTTCTTTACACTGTATGGGTGGTGGGAAGTTGACGTATTGTCCGGTGAATGTTGGCTTGCGGTATACGGATGTCTTGAACCTATACTCTATTTGAGATATTAGTACTTCTAGGAAAGCTAGTTTGTAGGGTAAATTTGCAGATTAAGCCCCGGAAATCAATCGTAATGAAAATTTCCATTCTGGTGTGAAATTGCCTGATTAATTCCAAAATAACAATAAAAGTTTGCGGAAGAAAATTGTTTAGAAGTTATCGACAATATAAGTTCGACCTTATTCGCGTCTAACCCGGCTACTGTTACCGACGTTGTTTGCATACGTTTGTCTCGAGTAGTAATGCGTGGAATCTTACTGAATTAATGGCCTTTTTACTGATCTTCTTATCTTCTTACTCGTCTCGATTACAACTCAATTCGCGAAATTTCATTTAAAGTTCACGCATTGCGTAGTAATCAAGACAAGCTTCCGCGCATTATTACTCGAGGCAAACGTATGTAAACAAAGCCAGTAATGGCGGCCGAATAAGGCCAAACTTATATCGCCTATAACTCCTAAACGTTTTTTTTTTCCGCAAACATTCATTGTTATTTTCGAAATAAGCATCCAAATTGACTCCAGAATGGAAAGTTTCATTACAATTAGTTTCCGGGGCTTAATCTGCAAATTTAACGTTTGTTGTTGTTTTCTCTCTCCGCTGTGAACTGTGTCGATGATCTTACTGAGTTCACATGGTCCAGTAGTAGCTGGACCACTTTCTGGTGTGACCAGAGTATAAAGGGGCCATCTATGTACTCAGACATTAGCTTTAGTGATGTGGATTCTAATGCTATTTCTTCGAAGTATTCCATGTATAAGTTAGCCATTGTTGGTGATAATGACGAGCCCATTGCTAAGCCTTGATCTTGTCGATATGTCTGATCCCATTCTGAAGTGTGTTTGTGTACAGAAAGTCAACATCTCCATCAGATTATCTATTGGTACACTGGTGTGTTCTCCTTGGGATGAGTCTGAGGCTAGCCTGTTCCTGACTACTGATAGTGCCTCCTCTGTGGGTACCTTGGTGAACAAACTCACTACGTCCAGGCTCACCATCTGGTTAGATTGGATAGGAGCATCTTTGATTATTTTCACAAAGTGGGTGGAGTTTTGGACATATGAAAGTGACTTTGTTACTAATGGGTCAATTATATCTACAAGTAAGCAACTCAGAGGGTGGCACACAGAGCCTTGGCAGCTAACAATTGCCATGATCAGAAAACTGTCTTTTATTAGCTGCCAAGGCTCTGTGTGTCACCCTCTGAGTTGCTTCCTTGTGGTTAAGTCCTGAAAGTTTTATTAAAATCTAATGATTATCAGATTTTTGTAATAATTTCAAAATCCACGTGCTTTTCACAGGAAAAAAAGAAAAACAAAAGATTTTAAGTAAAATTTCCAATATTCTAAAAAGGATTTAAAAAAAAGAATGATATCCAAAACTCCTTTGATCTTTCCTCTCAATAAAAAAAATTTGAAATTGAGGTACTGTCCGGCGAATCTTGGCTTGCGGCATACGAATGTCTTGAACACAAGCCCTGTTTGAGATATTAATACATCCAGGAATGCTAATTATTTGTTGTTTTCTCACTCTATTGTGAACTGTATCGATAATCTTACTGAGTTCACATGGTTCAGTAGCTAGACCTCTTCCTGGTGTGACCAGAGTACAAAGGTGTCACCTATGTATCTCAGTCATAGAGTTGGCTTTAGTGATGTGGATTCTTGTGCCATTTCATCGAAATATTCCATGTATATGTTAGCCATTGCTGGTGATAATGGCAAGCACATTACTAAACCTTCATCCTGCCTGATACCATTTCGAAATGTGTTGTTTGTGTACAAAAAAACAGCATCGGGTTATCTATTGGTATACTGGTACGTTCTCCTAAGGATGGGTCAGTGGTCAGTCTGTCCATGACAGTGCATTCTCCGTAGATAACCTGGTGAAAAAAACTCACCACGTCCAAGCTCACCATCCGGTTGGATTGGTGGGAGCATCTTTGATTATTTCCACGAAGCGGGCAGAGTTTCGGACACATGAATATTGACTTTCCTATTAATTGGTTACAAAGAAACAACCCAGAGAGTGGCACACAGAACCTTAGCAGCTAACAATTGACATGAGAGGAATACCGTCTTTGTGAATTTTGCGGAGACCGTATACGCGAGTTACAAAAGGGAAATAACAGAAAAGGAGACATCCCGGAGAGGCTTGGCATGTGGAACTAGAATACTTTTCCCTAGTGGAAGAAATAAAGGGTTCGGTTCGGAATTCCAGTCGCCTGAAGAAGGCCGGGGCGTTCAACGACCGAAACGTCGTGAATATGGCAACAAAGATAAAGACAACAGTCCGAACAATGTAAATGGGGAAAAAAGTCTAAATATTCTGTATGCAGTATTTTATATATATATATTTTTAAATAATAATGATTTTAGCAATAAACGAATTAGAAATTAACACATAGGTGGGGGAGAAGATGTGGATTCATACTTTTCCCAAGGTTATTTACGTGTAAGTGAATACAAATATAAAGCCGACTGGAACTGGAGCTCGTTTCTCTGATTAACAATTCCGAACCAGTATTTATTGCACCGCCTGCACATCCAAGTTTACGGTACCTGATATTCGCAAACTGTTATCCATCTAGAAACTAACCTGACCAGGCTCGATGTTGCTTAACTTCGGTGATCGTACGGAGACCGGTGTTTCAACGTCATTTGGCCGTAAGCCATGAAAATAAGTATTTATCGGGTAAAAATATGTGAGTTTTTTTTTTCTCGTTAGACAACAGTTTCAAAGCAAGCAGTGTTGATAAAGATAGGGTGTCACCCCCTAATGTGGCAACTATGTCAGCATGAATGTGCTTAGGGGCTAAACCCTTTTTCGGTAGGTACTTGATAACACTAAGATGTCAATTTTTTTCTATTTTCAAGAGAAATCGCTAATAGTTTTTTTTGAAGTCTTCTTTGAACCGCCAGGTGTCATTTTATCTAGAAAAGAACAATGGAGTTATTAATAAGTTGAGTTGTTTGAAATTAATGCCTGCAAAATTTCGCAGTTCTGGCATTTCTTCTCCATTTTCAGCCTATGAACTTTTCAGCCAACCCTAGTACATGGAAAGAAACATTAAAGTTATTAATAAGAAGAGTTGAAATGAAAGTGTTGTGGTAGGATCCACCTAATTTGCATAGTGGAGTACGGACCATATAAATATGGTTGGTACCGGGAAGAGAGCGAGAAATCAGGAGATTCAATCCAGAGACTCTGCCTGACTGCAACTCAGTCAACTCATTCTCCAGGAACGGTCTTACCAGGAATATACAAAAGACTATATGTAAATATTGTGTACTTTCTTGTTTTTCTTTTTTCAATACATTTTGTTCTAATTACATTTTTGTGTTGCATTATTATTCCATGCATTAGACAATTTAATCAATTTAAAAGAATGTTAATAATTAAATTGGAAGAAAACGTGTTCTTTTTTTAAAGGTAATTTGAAATTTTTTAATATGATAAAGTTTGAGAAAAAACAAATCTATGTGTATGTATTGAGATGTGAAAATTAAAATTATGTAGCGTAAAATTTAACCTCGTTCCCAATAACCGTTGAAACATATGACGTCACGCTAGAGCATTTTCAAACTTCCATCCTTGAAAGAAAAAATACCATTAATAAGACAGTTGAAAATGAATCATGCAGACACAATATTAGTACTTCATGACAATGATTACAATTTGGACCTGAAAAGGCCGGAGCATTACAACGGCCGAAACGTTGCAATAAATACGGCGACAAAGATCAGAACAATAGTCTGAATAATGTAAATAATGAACATAGACTTCATAAAATATAATTTTGAATCACCTTACATTGTTATGACAACTTTCATTTGCAGATGCTGTGAAATGATTTAAATAAAACATTTAGGTTCATTTTACCCTTTCAAAAGAAAATTTTTTATCTTGGGAAAAATGATCTACCAAGTCTTGGACCACATCCATTATGCCCTTCATTACACTGCCAATCCATAAAATAAAAAACAATACAAATTCTAGAAACCCTTCACATTAAAAGACGACAACATACTGTCAGTACCTTTTGTCTCAATTTTAGCGTACACGTATTAAAATATCTTTGAACTTTGATGTAAATTTTAGCCACATGACGTAAATATCATTCCACTGCCTAGATAGAAAGCTGAACCAATATTTATTCCAAACGTTATACCATAAATATAAACACTATAGCAGCAAACACTCGACTCTGTACTTTTTTCCTTGTAAATGAATAATGATGACCGGAAGTCCTCGGAAAGAAACAATTTTTACAGTTATTATTAGTTTCGTTCGAGAGTTTGGGGGAAAATTGAATTTTTAAAAGCAGTGGCTGCTCCTGCATATAACGCACCACTGATTCCGTTATGAACTGAGTAAAGCCCATCACATTTGGAATACGGTAAAAGAAACATTACAGTTATTATTGAGCCAAAGCTTGAAATAAAGTCTTGAAAGATGACAAATCGGTCTAGTTTCATCCTTTGGAACAATCAGAAGTATATATATATGAATATTAAAATATAGTCTTAAGGTGTGCTATATTTTTAAAGTGACCAATATCAGAAAGAATTGTAAAATAAAGTGAACATTGAATCAAAAAGACAGGCTGATGAAATGACGCAATCGTCTTGATTAGAAAGATTTTCCTGATCAATTTCATAGTCTTTTATATATATAATAAAAGTAACTTTCAGCCCTTTGGAAATTGAAAAGAAGGATGCATGATTGGCTGATCTCCTAATATTATATAATAAGATATATATAATGAAATATATAAGATTTCACATCTCTAGCACATAGTCAGAAATATGAACAAAATTTTGGACCTGGAAAGAAACATTAATAATAAGAAAGAGTTGAAATGGCTTGCAAGATTTCACAGCTCTAGCATCACTCCTTCATAGTCATATATAAATATATTTATATAAAGGAATATATGAAAAAAGAAATCAGAATTACTGTTTGGGTGAAGAACGAGTTGAAATGAAACATCCGATTTCACAGTTTTAGCATCATCATAAATAGACCATAATTCGGAATCATTTTCAGTTTTCCTTTTTAAAACCTGAAAAGAAACATTACAGTATCTATAAAATTTTTGAAATGAAAATGCAAATTTCACTGTTCTATGATTAGCATCTCTTTTGGGTCAGCCTAGGAATAAATCAGACAAACAATTTATCCCTTAAATATGTGAAACAAAGAGACAATACCCAGTTAAGTTTTAACTTAAGAAGTGAATTCATGGTTTTGATATTATATTCACAATTAACATCACTCCTGGAATAGTCAGCCTATGAACATTTTCAAAATAAAACAGTTCTTTTGGACCTGGAAAAAACATATACATAAGTTATTAATAAGACGTTTGAAATGAAATATGAAAAATTTCACATCGAATAGTATCATTCCTTTATAGTCATATGAACTTTTCAGCCCACCTTTAATAAATACCTTTAAAGAAACAATACAGTTATTAATCCTGAATAGTTGAAATAAAAGCATGAAAATATTTCACATCTATAGCATCACTCCTTCATAGTCAGCAAATGAACATAATAGCCCATTTTTGATATATATATAATAAATATGTTCAGTTATTAATAAGAAAAGAATTGTGAAATATTTACATGCAATATTTCCCTAAATATAGCATCACTCCTAAATAGTAGCCTAATGAATTTTTTCAGCCCACCATTGAACCTGGAAAGAATTTTTTTTATTAATAAGACGAGTTGAAATGAAAGCATCAAGAACCTGTAGCTCTACATCATTTTTTCATAGTCAGCCTATGAACTTTTTCAGCCCATTTGGACCTGGAAAGAAACATTACAGTTATTAATAAGCGATTTTGAAATGAAATAACACAGATTTCACATGCTCTAGCATCATTCATTCATAGTCTATGAATTTAATGAACTTTGTTTTGTATTTTTTTGACTCATCATCAAGATTGGAAAAAAAAGTCCGTAAAGTTATTAATAAGAATTTTTGAAATGGAGCATCAATATTCACAGCCTAGCATCACTCCTTCATAGTCAGCAAACAGGAACTTTTCAGAATATTGGACCTGGATAAATAAACATATATATATATTATAATAAGACGAGTTGAAATGAAATCTTGCAAAAAAACATGGAACAAGATAGCATCATTCCTTCATAGTCATTTTGCATTGAACTTTTTTATTTCAAACCATCCATTTTTTTGACCTAAAAAGAAAAATTACAGTTTTAATAAGACGAGTTGAAATGAAAGAATTTCAAGTTAAATTTGAAGTCAGCTCTAGCAAGTCCTTCATAGTATTATATATGATATATTTCAAGCCTATTCTTTGGAATATATGGAAAAAATATCATTTATATATATAAATATATATTTGAATATAGTTTGCAAGGAAAAATAATCAGGAGCATTGAAATGATGGAATAGTCAAATATTTTCCATTTTTAATCATTTTGAGATTGGAAACCTAGAAAGAAAACATTTAGTTATTAATCAAACGATTGAAATTACTAATAGAAAGAAGATTTTTCACTCCTTCAATCAGCTTATGAACTTTTCAGATCAAAAAATTTTGGAATAAACATTGAGTTATTTTAAGAATAAATTGAAATGAAAACTAAGATTTCATATATCTAGCATCATATTCATAGTAGCCTATGAACTTTTCAATGTTTTTGGACCTGGAAAACCTAGTAAGTTATTAATTTCGAGTTGAAATGAAAGCATGCAAGATTTACAGACTTTGCATCACTCCTTCATAGTCATTTCAATGATATTTTCAGCCCACCTTTTCTGGAAAGAAAACAATACAGTTATTAATAAGATGATGTTGAAACATACTACTACTAAGATTACACAGCTCTAGCATCACTCCTTCATAGTCATAATATGAACTTTTCAGCCTGCATTCTTTTTTGTTTACCTGGAAAAAACAATACAGTTATTTCAAATTTTATATATATATATATATATAATATATATATTTGTCAAAGTTGAAATGAAATATTAAAACGAAGCCCCACAACAACTGCAAGCACGATTTTCACAGCATAGCATCATCCTTCATAGTCAGCCTATGAACTTTTTCAGCCCAATTTGGATCCTGGAAAGAAACAATACAGTTATTAATAAGACGAGTTGAAATCAATGCTGTGCAAGATTTCAATAAAGCTCTAGCATCACTCCTTCATAGTCATATATATATGAACTTTTCAGCCCACCTTCTTACCTGGAAGAAACATTGCAAGTTATGGCAAAGAAGAGTTGAAATGAAGGCATGCAAATTTCACAGCTCTAACATCAACTCCTTCATAGTCAGCCTATGAATTTTCAGCCCACCTTGAACCTGGAAAGAAACATTACATTTATTAATAAGAAGAATTTGAAATTATTGCATGCAAGATTTCACACTCTAACATCACTCCTTCATAGTCAGCCTATGAACTTTTCAGCCCAATTTCATACCTGGAAAAAACAATGCAGTTATTAATAAGACAAAGTTGAAAAATGCAAATGCAAGATTTCACAGCTCTAGCATCACTCCTTCATAGTCAGCCTATGAACTTTTCAGCCCACCTCTTATTCTGGAAAGAAACAATACAGTTATTAATAAGAAGAGTTGAAATAAATGCATGCAAGATTTCACAGCTCTAGCATCACTCCTTCATAGTCAGCCTACCTTTTTTCAGCCCACCTTTGACCTGGAAAGAAACAATGCAGTTATTAATAAGAAGAGTTGAAATTAATGCATGCAAGATTTCACAGCTCTAGCATCACTCCTTCATAGTCAGCCTATAAACTTTTCAGCCCACCTTCACATCTGGAAAGAAACAATGCAGTTATTAATAAGAAGAGTTGAAATTAATGCATGCAAGATTTCACAGCTCTAACATCACTCCTTCATAGTCAGCCTATAAACTTTTCAGCCACACCTCACACCTGGAAAGAAACAATGCAGTTATTAATAAGAAGAGTTGAAATTAATGCATGCAAGATTTCACAGCTCTAACATCACTCCTTCATAGTCAGCCTATGAACTTTTCAGCCCACCTCACATCTGGAAAGAAACAATGCAGTTATTAATAAGAAGAGTTGAAATTAATGCATGCAAGATTTCACAGCTCTAGCATCACTCCTTCATAGTCAGCCTATAAACTTTTTCAGCCCACCTCATACCTAGAAAGAAACAATGCAGTTATTAATAAGAAGAGTTGAAATTAATGCATGCAAGATTTCACAGCTCTAACATCACTCCTTCATAGTCAGCCTATGAACTTTTCAGCCCACCTTTCATACCTGGAAAGAAACAATGCAGTTATTAATAAGAAGAGTTGAAATTAATGCATGCAAGATTTCACAGCTCTAGCATCACTCCTTCATAGTCAGCCTATGAACTTTTTCAGCCCACCTCGACCTGGAAAGAAACAATGCAGTTATTAATAAGAAGAGTTGAAATTAATGCATGCAAGATTTCACAGCTCTAGCATCACTCCTTCATAGTCAGCCTATAAACTTTTCAGCCCACCTTTTACCTGGAAAGAAACAATGCAGTTATTAATAAGAAGAGTTGAAATTAATGCATGCAAGGTTTCACAGCTCTAGCATCATTCCTTCATAGTCAGCCTATGAACTTTTCAGCCCACCCTTTGGACCTGGAAAGAAACAATGCAGTTAGTTATTAATAAGAGTTGAAGTTGAAATGAAAGCTTGCAAGATTTCACAGCTCTAGCATCACTCCTTCATAGTCAGCCTATGAACTTTTCAGCCCACCCTTGTACCTGGAAAGAAACAATACAGTTATTAATAAGAAGAGTTGAAATTAATGCATGCAAGATTTCACTGCTCTAGCATCACTGCTTCATAGTCAGCCTATGAACATTTCAGCCCAGCATTGTACCTGGAAAGAAACTGCAGTTTTTAATAAGAAGAGTTGAATTTAAGACATGCAAGATTTCACAGCTCTAATCTCACTCCTTTATAGACAGCCTATGAACTTTCAGCCCACCTTTGTACCTAGAAAGAATCAAAGCAGTCATTAATAAGAAAAGGTCAAATTAATACACGCAAGATTTCACAGCTCTAGCATCACTCCTTCATAGTCAGCCTATGAACTTTTCAGCCCACCTTGTACCTGGAAAGAAACAATGCAGTTATTAATAAGAAGAGTTGAAATTAATGCATGCAAGATTTCACAGCTCTAGCATCATTCCTTCAAAGTCAGACTATGAAGATTTCAGCCCATCTTCGTACCTGGAAAGAAACAATACAGTTATTAATAAGAAGAGTTGAAATTAATGTATGCAAAATTTCACAGCTCTAGCATCATTCCTTCAAAGTCAGCCTATGAAGATTTCAGCCCACCCTAGTACCTGGAAAGAAACAATACAGTTATTAATAAGAAGAGTTGAAATTAATGTATGCAAAATTTCACAGCTCTAGCATCACTCCTTCATAGTCAGCCTATGAACTTTTCAGCCCACATTTGTACCTGGAAAGAAACAATGCAGTTATTAATAAGAAGAGTTGAAATTAATGCATGCAAGATTTCACAGCTCTAGCATCACTCCTTCATAGTCAGCCTATGAACTTTTCAGCCCACCTCTTGTACCTGGAAAGAAACAATACAGTTATTAATAAGAAGAGTTGAAATTAATGTATGCAAAATTTCACAGCTCTAGCATCATTCCTTCAAAGTCAGACTATGAACTTTTCAGCCCACCCTATTGTACCTGGAAAGAAACAATGCAGTTATTAATAAGAAGAGTTGAAATTAATGCATGCAAGATTTCACAGCTCTAGCATCACTCCTTCATAGTCAGCCTATGAACTTTTCAGCCCACCTTTTACCTGGAAAGAAACAATACAGTTATTAATAAGAAGAGTTGAAATTAATGCATGCAAGATTTCACAGCTCTAGCATCACTCCTTCATAGTCAGCCTATGAACTTTTTCAGCCCACCTTTGTACCTGGAAAGAAACAATGCAGTTATTAATAAGAAGAGTTGAAATAAATGCATGCAAGATTTCACAGCTCTAGCATCATTCCTTCATAGTCAGCCTATGAACTTTTCAGCCCACCTTGTACAATTGGAAAGAAACAATGCAGTTATTAATAAGAAGAGTTGAAATTAATGCATGCAAGATTTCACAGCTCTAGCATCACTCCTTCATAGTCAGCCTATGAACTTTTCAGCCCACCTTTCATACCTGGAAAGAAACAATGCAGTTATTAATAAGAAGAGTTGAAATTAATGCATGCAAGATTTCACAGCTCTAGCATCATTCCTTCATAGTCAGCCTATGAACTTTTCAGCCCACCTTGTACCTAAAAAGAAACAAAATGCAGTTATTAATAAGAAGAGTTGAAATTAATGCATGCAAGATTTCACAGCTCTAGCATCATTCTAATATAGTTTCATAAAAATTCAGCCTATAAACCTTTTGAAAATTTTAGTTCTTAAAACCTTCTATATATTTCCTTTAAACGAAACAATTTTTTTGAATAAAAAATAAAAAAAAGTTGAAATTAATTTTTTGCATATGAATTTAAAAGACTTTATTCATTTACTTGCCATTCATAGTCAGCCTATGAACTTTTTTTAGCAAAAAAGAAACAAAAGTTCCTTTTTTATGCAGAAAAATATGTTTCAAATAAAGGAATAAAAAGATTATTTAAAGTTTAGCATCAATAGTTTAAATGCAATGATTTCAGTCAAATGTTGCTTTTCGTTAAAGTTTGTTAGATTGGAATATAAATAAAAAGTTATTGCTTAATGATTTTTTATATCAATGTCATGAAAACATTTTAAAATAAAGATTAAAATACAATCAAATTTTTGGATAAAAATTCAATTTGATGCCTTTTTTGTATGATTTAAAAATATCCTACATTAATTCATTTTTTTCTTAAATGATTTGAATATGTTTTTAATTAAATTTCAAATATTTAAAAAAATGTTAAATACATTTAAAAAAAATTTATTCCTTTTATTTTTAAATGGAAATAAATAAAAAAGTTAATATTTAAAATATACTGAAAAATTTTTTAAATTTTATTTTTTTGTTCATCAGAAAGTTAAAAACATTTAAAAAAAAAATTTTTAAAAACATAAAATTTGAAAAATTCTTTGGTGTTATAATGATATTTTTTATCTCAAATATGGACCTAAAAAAAGAAAATTAAAAGGAAAAAAAAAATAATTTATTATAAATATATAATTAACAATTGATGATATAAAATATATAAATTAAATTTACAAAACTTTAGATTTCACAAATGAAAAAAAAATTAACTTTAAATACAGAATTAAATATATATTCAGTAATAAATATAATATATATATAAAATATTAATACATAAATAAACAATAAAATTTAGATGTTTTACATGGAAATAATAATTATAAATTAATTAAATAAAAAATATTTAAATAAATCAAAAGAAAAAAAATTTATTTTTATAAATGAATCTTTTTAAAGTTTAATTTTCATTGAAATTAAAAAAAAAATTTTTTAAAAAAAATTTAAAAATTATATATTTATATTGATAATATGACAATTTTAAAAAAAAAAAAAAATTGAAAATTTTTTTTTTTTTTAAAAAATTAATTTTAACATATTTTAAAAAAAAAAACAATTCAAAAAAAAAAATTTTTTTAAAAACAAATCATAAAATAAAAATTTTCTTAAGAAAAATGCTTTCATAAAAAAAAGAATGAAACAGCCAAAAAATATTTATTGCAAAAAAAATTATATTTTGATAAAATTAATATTTATAGATTTTTTTTTCTTAAAATGTTTTTCAAAATCCATTATAATTTATAAAAATAAAAAAATTTTTAAATAAAAATCATTGACAATTTTCATTTTGAATTAAAAATTTTTTAAAATAAATAAAATATTAAAAAAAAATTTTTTAATATTTTAATATTTTGTTTTATTCAATAAAAGAAAAAAAAATAAAAAAATAAAATTAAATTATAAATATTAAATATAATTCAATAAAAAAAAAGAAACATAAAAAAAATACACAAATCAATTCATTAAAACTAATTTCAAATGAAAATTGAATACAAATTATAAAAATATTATTTTTCATATTTCAAATTTTATTATATATTTTTCAAATATATATTGAAGTGGCCTAATTTGCTAGATTTTATTGTTTTATTAAAAATATAAAAAAAAAAATAAATATAAAATATATTTTATATATATTTATTTATTTTTAAATATTTGAATTTTATTTTATTAAAATATAAATTTAATGTTTTATTGAAAAAAAAAAAAAATAAAATCAAATATTTATCAAAAAATGTAAACAAAGCAAATATATCATATATTAATCACAAAATATTTAGAATGAAAAATTAAATTTTAATAATTTTATATATATTTTTCAAATATAAAAAGAATATAAATTTTAAATTGAAATGATATTTTTTGAAAATTACTCATATTTATTCCTAAAAAATTTTTTGGAAGAAATTTTTTGTATAAAAATATTTATTTTTAAAAAAATATAAAAAAATTATAAAAAAAATTTAAAAAAAAAAAAAAAAAAATATATTAATAATATCATATATATATATATATATATTTTTTGAATATATATATTTTTAAAATAAAATAAAAATATATTTTTTTTTATTTTTACCTTCCAACTATCATTATAAAATTTTTAAATATATTAGAAAACTTAATATTTTAGACATATCAGAATATAAATATAATGATCCATTTTTTGTCAAATATATATGAAATTTATTCAATATTTACATATATTAATTATAAATTTGAAAAAAAATAATTTGCATATATCAAATTATATAAAATGAAAAAAAAATATTTTTAATTTCACAAAATCTCAATTATTAAATTTTATATATGTTTTCATATAATTTAAACAATTTTTTTATATATAATACATTATTTTTTTTTTATTATAAAGTAAATTGAAAAAAAAATTTTTTATAAATAAATAAAAGATATAAATATTTTTAGATTTTATTATTTAATTCATCAAATTTATAATATTATTTGTTTAAAATCATATGAAAATAAAAAGAATAGAGAAATTTTCATGTTTAAAATTTTTATTTTTATTTTTTAAATATTTTATCTCAAAAACCATAAAATATTTTTAAAATATTTTTTTAAACATTCATATTTAGGATTTTTTTTATTATTTTTCAATTATCAATTTTAACATGAATTTTCATTTATAATTCCTAAATTTTTTGAAAAAAATTAAAATTAAAAAAAAAATAAAAGCAAAATTGGCCAATTTAAATTTTTTTTTGAATTGAATTTAAAAATAAAAAAAACTTTTTTTCATTTTAATTTATTTATCATGATGCAAAAAAAACATATAATATTTTTAAATAAATTTTAATGTTTTGAATAAAAAAAAAAAAAATATTTAAAAATAAAATATGGTAAACAAAAAAAATTAAAATAAAATTGAGAAATGCCATGCAAATTTTAATAAATTTTAATAAAAAATAAAAATAACTCAAAAAATAAATATTTGAAAAATATATAAAATATATATATATATAAAACATTTTTGAAAATAAATTTTTGTTATTGAACATTTATTTTCATTTTTAAAAAAAACATTTTTTAAATAAAGAAAGTTTTTTTTTAAAAAATCATAAATTTTCAAATTTAAATTTTTTTATAAATATATTTATATTAACTAACATCAATTTATTTATATATAAAAAATAAAATTTTTTATATATATATATATATTAAAAAAAATGAATTAATTTTTTTTTTAAAATATAAATTAAAAATTTAATTTAAAAAAATTTCAAAAAAAATAAAAAAAAAAGATTATATTTTTTAATTCTTATATTTAAAAAATATTCATTTTGTTTTTAAACAAAAATTTTTTATGATTTTAAAATTTGATCCTTTTTTAAATTTTTTTTTTTTAAAAAATTTATCAATAAATAAAATATAAAATAAATTTTTATGGTCCTAATTGTTTTTACATATAAATATATAAATATATTATGATATAAAATAAAAATTATTTATTTATATAATATATAAATTAAAAAAATTTATATTTAATCATTAATAAAATATTTAAATTTAATTATAATTGAATTTAGATTTTTCAGATTTTCCATATTTTTTAATAAAAAAAAAAAATTTGTATGGATCTATTAAAAACAAAATTTTAAATTTTGATTCTATTAAATTTTTTTTTATTTTTGCATATAATAACAATGATATTTATATTCATTATTAAATAATTTTAAAAAAAATTATTTCAAGTTTTTTTTTTTTTATTTAAAAAATTTTATTTTAAATTCATTAATTTTTAAGATTTAAAAATGGAAAAAGAAATTATAGTTAATGAAGAAAGTAATTCAATATACAAATTTTTAATTTTTTTATAAAAAATATTTTTTTAAAAAAAAGAATTATAAATTAAAAAAAAAAAAAAAAGATAATGGAATTATATTTTATCAATTTTGTTAAAAAAAAAAAAAAAAAATCTTTTCATAAAAAATTTTAATATAAAAAAATCCATAATATAATTTTTAAAGTAAATTCAATTTTTTTTTTCAATTTTTAAAAAATAAATTCAAATGTAAATTTAAAATATTTAAAAAATATTTTAAATTATATTTTTTCTTCACACATATAAAAAAAATAAAGAAATGAAAATCTAAAAATATATTTAAATTTATACATAATAAATAATATTTATTTTTTTTTTTAAATTTCATATTACTTTATTTGGACGAATTTATTGATATAAAATAAATATATACTAAAAGATAAATATATTAAATATATATAAAAAAAATATTAAAAATATAATTTAAAACAAAAATACAAAAAAGAAAATAGAATTTAAAAAACAAAAATTTAAAAAAAATATATACAAAAAATAAATAATTTTCTTATTTTTTAACTTATATAATATTATATATAAAATATTGATATGAATTTATTTATATATTAAATGTTTAAGTTATTTAAATATATTATGAATCCATGAATATTTTATAAAAATTGGACAATTTAAATTAAATTTTTTGAAATTTTTATCATATTAAATATTATATATATTTTAAAATATATATATATATAAATATAAATATATCATTATATAACATATAATATATATATATATATATATATATATATATATATATATATATATATATATATATATATATATATATTGAATATAAAAATCAAAATTGTCCAAATCGTGTATTTCTTAAAAATTGTCCATTTGTTAGATTAAGCTTTGAACCGTTGTATCTTAGAAATGATTAAAGATATCTTACTGGAATTCTCGAGGTTTTTTTATAACACTATTGGACTCTACTTTGAGCAATAAGAATGTATAATTACTCTCCAAGCTTAACAGAAGAATCGTGATGAAATCGATCATAAAAAAAAATGACATGTTCATCATTAATTAATCATAGCTAAGGATCGGAAGCTCATGAAGGATTGAAATAAAAATATTATATATATATATATATATATATATATATATATATATATATATATATATATATTCCAGGATCATTTTCCAACTTATTCAAGATGATTTGCCCTCTCTCTAACCTTCTAACTTTTCTGTCCTGGAGTAACAAATGCCTCACAGGTTTCACGTACGATTTCATTTTCAAGTTTTTTTTTCACTGCTCTTTGGACTGTCATAGCTGAAACTCTCTCTCTCACGTGCCAAACGTCTTATGGATTGAGTTGGATCTTTTCTAATTGATCTCTTTAGCTCTAAGTTGAAATGATGATCCCTCTTCCTGTTGTGACCTCCTGATCCAGTTTTTTTCCTCTCTACTGTTCCTTCTTTTTTAAAAACTTATTCACCGTTCTCTTGATGGTTCTTGAATGGACTTTGAAGATGGAAGCCCAGAGTATGAATGTTGGTACCATTACTGAAGGCCTGAATGATCTTTTTCCTCTCACCATTGCTCATTTGGGAAGACAGTGGGTCTGACACAAAATGATTTTAACCTGTTTCTTTTTAGCTGAATAACTCAAAGGGTTTTTCAGTGATTTCTTACGACAAATGGTGTCAAGATGGCTAAACGTCTTATCTGAAAACCTGGAAAAAAAAACTCAATTAGTTTAGTTTTTTTTTTTTTTTTTTAGATATTAAACATTTTGTGGGATGGACAATTATGTTGTTACATGATTTGGACAATTTTTTTTGGAGAATAATTTTATATATATATATATATATATATATATATATATATATATATATATATATATATATATATAAATAAAAAAAAAATAAAAAAATAAAGATTTTTATTTGTTGTTTTTATATTTTTTTTTATATTAATTATAAAATATAAATCTTAAATAATAATAAAAAAAATTTCAATTTTACATATTAAAATTTTATTTTTTTTTAAAATCAAAAAAATGTCAAAATTCAAATTTTGATGCTAAAAAATTTTATTCTTGAAAAAAAAATATATAATCAGCAAAATTTATATATTCGAAAAATTATTTTTGATAAGTAGTGATTTAAATATTTTACATATTTTATATTTTTCATTAGAAAAAATAAAATTTAAAAAATCCAAAATATATTCAATTAAATTTTTTTAAATATTTTTTGATTTAAATTTATTTTTAACTTTAAATACCAAAATTTAAATAATGATTGTAAATGTAAAAAATCGCAAAATTTTATATAAATTTTGATTTCCCAAAATTTTAAAAGTTAAAACGTTCTTAATTTTTAAAAAATTGATTTTTCTTTTTATTTCATAATTTGATAACAAAATCCCTTTTTATATGACTTTATTTTTTATTGTTAATTAATTTTTATCCATATGAATAGAAAAATTGAATATCCCTTATGTTTTGCATAATTTTATGAATATATACGATTATATATTTATAAATTAAAAAATATCAAATTGAATAAAAAATTTAAAAATTTGATTCAATTTAAAAATATTCTTTTAAAAAAAAAAAATATCAATTTGAAAATCAAGAAATATATAATATTTAAAATTTTAAAATCAAATGAATATTTTTTGAATATCCCTTATAAAAATTTTTATCAAATTTTTCAAATGAATTTATTTTGTGAATATATATATAAATATTATTTATAAATATATATTTTATTTTAAATGGAATAGTTATACCTAAAAAAATCATATTAAAAAAATATTCTTTAGATTGAATAAATATATATAAAATAAAAAACAATTTATTTTTTTAATTAAACTAAATTTATCTTAAAAATATTTTTATAAAAATAATTTTAATTTATTTTCGTAAATTTATTTTTTTTTATTATATGTTAATGAAAAGATATTTATCATTTATTTTATATTTAAAACAAAAAAAAAAATTTTGTTTATGATCAATATATGTGATATACTTGAATTTAACATTTAATATTTTAAATGTTTGAAAAATATAATAGTGCAAAATTTTTATAATATAGAAAATTTTCTTTAAAAATATAAATTATTAATATGAATTTCAAATGATACATAAAACATAAAAATTTAATGGAAATTGGAAAAAAATGTTGAAAATAATTTATTCTTTGAAATTTTTTCATGCATTAAATCTTTTGAAAATAGAAAAATATTTTAAAAATCATGATTCTTGAAATACAATTTTTGGTCAACATTAACTAATTTTGAATAAATTTTTTCAGTTTGTATATTTTAAAAACATATTACCAAATGTTACATAATATATATTTAAATATACGTTATATATATTTTTTAACAAAAAAAAAATTTAGTTAATTAAAATTTTCTTTAACAAAAAAAATATTTTTATGAATTCTTATTTTATTTCATCATTTTATTTATTAAATAACAATTCTCAAATATTTTTTTTTTTTTTTATAAAAAATTTTATATATATTAAATATAAATTTTTTTTTTTTTTTTTTAATTTTAGAAAAATTTAATTTCATTTAATATTTTTAAATATAGATTGAATTAAATACATTTAGAAAAATTGATTTTATTTAATTTTTTTATATAATATATTTATATATATATATATATATATAGTTTATATATGTTTAGAATTATAATATATATTTTATATAAATAGAATAAAATAATATAAAAATAAAAAAAATGATATGTTAATAAATATATAAAAAAAAATTTTTATAAAATATATATATTTGTTATATTATAAAATAAAATATTTTTCATTGTAGTTATAAATATATTAAATATATAAATTATTCATTTTTTTTTAAATATATATATATTATTTTAAATATATTAATATATAAAAATTCAAATTATATAAATTTAAAATTACAAATTTTATTTAAATTTATTAAATATAATATTGCATCGAAGTAAATAATGAACATATTTTTAGTACTATTTTATATTAATTTTTGTTTTTTAAAAAAAAATAAAAATAAAAACGTATATATTTTAAGATTAATATATATTGAAAATGGCATATGTTATACAAAAAATAAATGATTAGAAAAATTCTTTTATTTTATAATAAACAATAGATATAAAAACATATAATTTATATTAAAAAAATTTTTTTTCCAAAATTGAAGATTTCAACGTTTGAATGATTTAATTTAGGTTTTTTTTTTTAAAATTAGAACTGCATGATTTTTCTTTTAATATTCTGGTTCAAATTTATTATAAAAGTATTTTTATTTTTATTTTATTTTTATATTTTTATTTTTTTTTTTTACTTATAATAATATATTTTTAATTGAATTTAAAAAAAACCTTTATTTTTAGTGATAATATATTTATTCTATTTATATTCTTTTAAATCAATATTTATATTATCAATTAAATATAAATTCGCCTATACAAGTAATATATATTTTTAAATAAAAATATATTTTAAATTAAAAAAAAATTGTAAAAATTTAAATAAATATTACATTTTAAATTTAAAAAGTTAGTTTAGATCAATTTCAAAAATTAAAATATTCTTGTTTAAATTTTTTATAAAAATATTCTATCAATTAAAATTTCTTTTAAATAATATTATGAATTCTTTAAGTTGTTTGAAAAAATTTACCATCTATTTAAATAAGTATCAATTATATTTATAAATCAAATTTTTTGAAATAAATTAAATTGTATTTTATCATTTGTGAAATGTAATAAAATGTTTTTATTTTTTTAATATTTTTAATTCATAATTTTTTTTATATTTTAATTTATAAAAATATTTTAATAATATAAATTTTTTTTAAATTCATATTTTTATTTATTGAATAGAAATAATATATATATATATATATATATATATATATATATATATATATTTATAAATATGATATATCTTTTGTATTTCAAAATATTTCAAACGATAAATTTTAAAAAGAAAAAAAAAAAAAAAAAAAATAAATACATGATTAAATTATAGTGGAAGTATTTTTTTAAAACCATAACAATACACCAACACATATTTAGAAAGAAAATTGTAAAAAAAATTATTTATATGATATATTTTCATTTCTAGATTTGATTCAAAATTATTTATGATAATTTTTTTTAAAAATAAATGAAAACATAACCTCATTTATATATTAATTTTAAAAAAATTTATATTTTGAAACCAATATTTTAAAAAAATTGTTGAAATAAATTTATAGATGGAAACAAAAAATATATAAAATTCAAACATATATTAAAAAATCCAGAAATTGGAATTTGATGATAGACCAAAAGATTTTATAAGAAAAAAATTTTTTGAATTTTTAAGAAAAAAATATATTCTATAAATTTCAACATTTAATAGATTTGATAAAAAATAGAAACCATAAATAATTCAAAAAAAGAATTTAAAAACAAAACCAAAATTTTCAATTTTTAATAAAAATATTCATTTTTAATATAATGGTCTTTCAAATATTTAAAAAAAATTTGGTTAAAAAGATGGGAAAAATATTCTCTTATAAAAATAAAATTGAAAAAAATTAATTTGTTCAAATTGTTTTTTACATTTTAAATAAAAATTGAAATCAAAATAAACAAAATTTGTTAAGAATTTAAAAAAAAAAAATTTTGATTTAAAATTAAAAATTATTATTTGATTACAACATTTAAAAATCTGAATCCATTTTTTAAATGACAAACATGTCAGAAATAAAATGAAAAAAATAATTCCAATAAATATTTAAATATTATATTAAATATATATATAAAAAATTAATATATATTTCATCAGAAAAAATTTTTTAAATTGTTAATATATAATATAAAAAATAAATTTTCATTCTAAATGGAAAAAAAATTTAAAAAAAATGAAATTTGGCAGAATTAAATAAATTTTTTTAAATAAATATATATATTAAATTATAAAAGGATTTTCATATATATATTTAAAAAAATATAAACTAAATATTTCATTTTAAAAAAAATCTGATAATTTTAGATTTTTATATATATTTATCATAAATCAATAAAATATAATTTCAAATTTTCAATAAATATATATATATATATAATATATATATATATATATATATATATATATAGTGTAACAAAAAATTGTCCAAATATATAACAGCATGGGATAATTGTCCATCCCACAAAATGTTTAATATCTAAAAAATTTTTTTAAAAATTAATTGAGTTTTTTTTTTCCAGGTTTTCAGATAAGACGTTTAGCCATCTTGACACCATTTGTCGTAAGAATCACTGAAAAAAACCCTTTGAGTTATTCAGCTAGAAAAAAGAACAGGTTAAAATTTTTTTGTGTCAGCCTCACTATGTCTTCCCAAATGAGCAATGGTGAGAGGAAAAAAGATCATTCAGGCCTTCAGTAATGGTACCAACATTCAATGTCAAAAAAGCAACACAAATGCAGTCGTGTTTCGATGCGAACAAAACGCACCTCATCAGGCGATTGTAAATTATAATCCCCTGATGAAATGCATTCACCCGGCAAATGTAGTTAATACTTTTTATTATAAGCAGATATATATTTACTTAAATATTTGTATCTATAAAAATAACGTATGAACAATAAATATATTAAAATAATTATCGGCCTCAGTCCATTTCATTATATATCTATATATGTGTGTGTGTATGTCTGTGCGTGTGTTTGTGTGCGTGTATAAGTGTAAGTATATGTGTTTTAAAATTTCAACGGTGACAATATTTCGCAGATAAACAGTCGTTATCGGGAAAAGAACATGCTTTAGCAATTAAACAGCACACCTAATGGAGTTAATTCCCTTCCCACTCCCCTGAAACCTTTGTGAGCACAATTTTAACCTGGAGAATGCCATTTTAATAAAATAAAAAGAAAATGACTATAATTTACTCAGGTGAATATGCACTGAACGTGGCACGATCTACAGAGTGGTTTGAAAGTCTTGTCACCTCCACTTCATATAATTCTCTATTGCAAATGGCTGACACGAAAATGATGGCATTCATACAGACCTCCTCGATGTGTAACAACATCAATGAAAGTGAATAAAATGAATCCAGTACATGTGCTTTGTATTACTGTATTACTTGTTCTTCTATTGTTCTCATTACTTTTTATAGTGGGTGACAAGACTTACAATTAATATATGACTGGGATATTTCAGTTAATTTTTGCTTTTACTAAAGTAATACTGAAACAATGTGAAAAAAATAAACATTAAGGCAAATGAATAAAACTAAATACTTCTTTATTTTTAGGCTTATTGAAACAATATAGGATTCGCAAAGCTGAAAATGAATAAATAAAAAACGGATTTGAAATTAGTTTAAAAAATATGTCATTTTTATTACGACTGATGTAAAATAACATTCAAACATTTCTGGGATCTTTTCTGTTGGTTTATCACAAATAGTGTAAAGTTACTTTTCGTAAATATTAATTCACCCCAAGAAATTATAAATTTTAAATCAAAAATTGTTTTTTTTATTAAATATTTGGCATTCTTTTGAAATGATAAATTTTAAATCAAAATTTGTTTAGCTCGCCTCGCAACAACTCCAAACTTCAGAATATAAAAATTACCAAAAATCAGAGAATTATTCACGTTTCATAAGTGCAGATGATATTCGATGTACTTACAAGGATTTTTTACAATTAAAAAAAAAAAGAAAAAAATCTGTTTAGGCTTGTTTATCGGGGCGAGCGCGAATGCAGACCCCACATTTAGAAATAGCTCACCCGTGTTGACCACATTTGGGTGCGATTGCAAAGGTCAATCCAACCTGAGTGCAATGGAACGGCCTCGCTCTGGGAGAATTTGGTGTGGATTTTAGTAAATATAAAATCTTTTTATTTTGGGGTGAATTAACAGAAATGATTCCATTCGTCAATCACGTTTGTTTCGCTGACGTAAATTCCGTTCTTGTAAAATAAATATCTTTATTCTGAATACGCTGGTTTTTCGACGAGACATGTCAAAGCAGAGGTTTTCCAAATTTCCAAGACGGCCTGTTCAGAAGAAGGTCTTGTCTACTAAAATTCTAATGCCTGGACATTTCTTAAGATTTTGTTTTCTGACCAATAACTTTCCAGTAAACCTGCAAAAATATAATACATTTCTATGTCATACTACCATTAATTCCTCCTTGGTAATATAGTGGCGAGCATCCCCGCATTTAAAGTGCTTGGGCACCTCAGCGTGGTGTAATGGTTAGAAAGCTTGTCTGACTAGAACAATTACAACTGAGTAGTGAGTGCGATCCTCACTGGGTGTCCCATACTTTCAGCCTTGAATTTTACCATACTACTCTTAGAATTTCACTATACTACCATTAATTCCACACAACTCACTGATATTTCTTTCTTAACTTCAATACATTCTTCTTCCATGTTGGCGATCATGGCTCGCCACAATTTCCTGTACTTTCTACCTCTTAATAAATGTTGTCTTTTTGTTATCTCTCGTAGACCCTCCGCCATCAATTTACTCAAGCTCGTTAGTTTAAGTGTTGTTTTTCTATGTTCCCCTTGCCTTCAATCCGTCCTGTGAGGTTCAAATTTTCCAAGCCTCTTTCCTCATTATGTGCTATAGACATTTCAACTGTCTCTTCCTGATATTAAGTATAAATGGCCATTTTGTGTCCATTTTCCCTAAAACTTCGTCGTTGTTCACATGTTTGGTTCAGGGTATTCTCAGCATCTTTCTGTAGAATCACATTTCTGTTTCGTCAAATCTTTTCTTCAGATTGTTCAGCATTCACTGCCATATTGGAGGACTGAGATTACATAACATTTCAAATAGTGATAGGTGACAGTAGTCGTGGCTCCATGGGGCACAGTCCTATGGTTACAGAGAATCTCAGTTGAGTTCCACCACGGAATATGTGAGCGATCGGCGCTATATTGAGTCTGATTTGCAACCTCTTCGTCACCAAGGCCCGTTGGAACAGTTGGTATGACGTTTGCTTGATGACCTAACTGTCAGGGTTTCAATTCTCGGTAGTGGATGCGCACATCCCAAATATAGGACGAAACGGCCGTCCAGTGCTTTCTGCATTCTGTTGAGGTTTCTTTCAGACTCCATGAATTACTTAATTATAATTATCAAATCCTCCTAATAATTTTTATATATTAAGGCATTTTTATGTTTATAGATACAAATATTTAAGTAAATGCTCTGTTTATAATAAACATTATTAATAACATTTACCGGCCTGAATGTCCGAGAAATTTTCATTTCCTCCGACAGGAATCGAACCTGTATCCTATACGGAACCGTCATATAGCCTGACCTACCTTAACCGATTGAGCCACAGAGGATCGTTCGGTTAGCAAGGTCGATTTTACTGCTTTTAAACTACAATCTTCCAGGCTATATGACGGTTCTGACGCTTTCTTCAGGAGGACTGCTGTCAGCATCGTCTGACAGGCGTTTCCTGATTTGGTTCAAATGTTTTTTGTGAGTAAACTGGGGACCTTTATTTATGTAAATCTATTCTTTTCTCAATTGTACCCATTTCCCATCGCATTTGGATTCTTTCAATTTGAACCCGTACTCTTGAATTCTTGAAAAGACTTTATGAACATGTTCCTTGTGTTGTTCTACATTTTGACTGATTTATTAATATGTCGTCTAAATATGCAACCACGAATTCAAGACCGCCTAGCATAGTGTCCATTACTTGTTGGAAGATTACCGGTGTGACCTTGATCACGAAAGGTGGACGTTGGAATTTGTACAAACCACGATGAGAGTTGATGCAGTGCAACTTAGAACATTATTCCTCTACCAGTATTTGAAGATATGCGCCACTGTGATCAATTTTTGAAAAAAAATTCCTCCATTTAGTTTCGCGAAAATTTCTTGCGGGCTTGGTAAAGGATAGTGAGAATCTTTGAGTACAGCATTAAGCCCCGTCGAGAAATCGGCGCAAACCCGGATCTCTTTTGATTTCTTTTTCACATAGATGGTCGGTAAAGCCCCGGTTCTTTCTAGTCTGTTGAGTTCTTCATTTATTTGTGTTAACGAGGCGAAAGGCACATTTCTTTTTTTTCTTAAACACTGGTTGGATGTCATCTTTTAACTCGAATTTTGCCGTCATCTTATTACACTGGCCAAGGCCCCCAGAAAAAAAACCTTCCGAAAATGTTTCTTTTAAATCTTTTATTAAATTTTTTGCCTCGGTTGTCAGGTTTTCGAATTTTTCGTAAAATTAATTGGCATGTCCCACAACTTAAATTTTTCCATCCAGTCGTTGCCAAATAAATTTTCTGTATTCTTTAATACGTACGTTTTTAGTTTTAACGTCCTTCCATGAAAAAGTTACATTTGTGATAAGTTCTTCATCAAACTTGATTTTCATCCCTGTCACAGACCTGACCATTTTATTAGATCTTAACATGGTTTGTTTTCCCAACTTTTTCCAAATGTGTAGATCTATGATTGTCAAATCTGACACAAAATCCAACTGTAATTTGATATTTTTATTTTGGATTTGTAATTGCACGTATTTCCTAATATTTAACCCATCTTGTTCATCCGATTTTGTGTTTTTACGCAGCTATTAACCTTTTTTCCCTGCTCGGCAATGTGAGCTCTTGTGCCCGATACGGTTACAAGTTAGGCACTTCTTATTCCGGTAAGGGCAATCCTTATACCAATGTAATGACCACCCACCAGAGCAAGGGTTAGGAGGCAAATTGTCTTGTTTCTTTTTGGACTGGTTTGATTTAGAGGGAGAATTAGATTGTTTTTTTCCTTTTGGTGTACCTTTCTTATGTGTGCTATGCCAGATTCTTCGATGTTTTTCGAATCTTGGCGTACGCTTACGAATCTCTGACAGTTTCCCACTATTTGTTGGAGAGTAAGTTTTGGCTCGTTTTCCCATTTGTTCAGAACTCTACGTCTAATTTCAGCGTCTTTAGGTGAAATGAATCCCTGAACAAATATCAAACACTTGAAATTATTCGAACTCAATTCTGACAGTTTAAAATGGTCGCAATGCTTGTTCAGGACCGACGGAAATGTAGTCTAATCTTCACTATTCTTCCTGGTCAAATTCATACACTTCCGTCTCTTATGAAAAAGTGAAGTTTTTGGACTAAAACGTTCTGTAAGAAGTTAAACCGCTTCGGTAAATGTCAGTTCGCTTGTTTTTCGGGGTAAAATATAATTCACATATTTGGTGTGCTCCATGGTGCCTAGTTTTCGAAGTAGTAGGCGAACCTTCTTAGAGTCTGCCCAATTCGAGCAATCTGTGGCATATAAATCCTAGTACCTTCTAAAATAGGAAGCGAAAGTTATATCCTCGTCCGGAGAATATGCAAAATTGTTTATTGCGCCCCAGATCGTGTTTTTTGAGAACGCATTTTCGTTTTCACTCATTTGCCCCCTGTTTGTCAGTTCAAGCAAGTTACTTTTCTCTTGCTGAGTTTGAAGTAGAATTTCTTCAAGTTTTTGTTGTCTGATTTCCGTTTGTTTTTGTAATGTGAGACTTTCTTCTTCCATTCGCTTTTAAATTTCAAGCCTTTCTTTTTCAGTTCGCTTTTGAATTTCAAGCCATTCTTTTTGCCTATACAACTGGAGTTGTTCCATTCTTTTTTGCTGTTCAAGTTGAAATTTAAGTAAATTGAGTATGACGGATTTGAACTGCGTCTATGTTATGATTAAACCAAAATAGAATGCAATTGAGGAGTAAAAAAATAACCCATTTTTTACTCATTCAGGGAATCACGAGTGATTTTTTTCTCTGAGAGACATGAATTCTCAGAAAGTTCAGTGTAAGTTGGCTACACTTTTTTCTGTTCGGTTTCCTTTTCTGGATTGCCAAGTACTGTTGAGTAGAAGCAATATTGACAATTACCACGTAGTCCCTTTGGGATCCTCAAGGGTCCTTAAGAGTCCTCGTAGTCAAGTTGTTGTGGCTTTGTTAGGGCCCGAAATAAAGAAACAAAAGAGTAATTGAGTCAAACAAATATATTAACAGAAACAGTAATACAAACATACAAACAAGTGTGTTACAGCAAGAATTTTCGGTCCGACTGTCAGAGCTGACTGCTGGAAACTTCCCTCTCCAAAAGGCAGTACCTGCTCCTATTTATAGCTGGGAGAGTCCATGCATGGGTGGGTAAATTACCATAACACCCCCTCCGCAGGAATCTCAATACCTTTTTTCATTGTTTTAACGACAATTAAGTTCGTCATTTTCGTCGGAGTGTCGGGGCCAGGATGAACACCACAGTATCCTGCATGATCCTTTTTACGGAGCTGAATCTAGTCGCCGAATTATCAAGTGTCCTTCCTCTTTGGATAGGGCCTGGTCAGAGATGGATGAAGATTTATCAGCAAACATCCAGACACTCAGGGGTGGTCCAGGAAAGAACGTCCGCCAGCTTGGGGAGATGATCAGTAACTATGGGGTCATTAGGTTTGGTTTAAAGGAAATGAAAGCTAAGCCCTTAACTCCAGTGCAGGTAAGTCGGCGGCGAGGAACCATCCGGTCATTGAGGAAAGAGATGCGAAGGTTACGAGCAGCAATGCTAATGAGCCGAGGGCAGAGGAAATCAAGCCAATCCTGGAGGAAGCACAATAGTAAGTTAAGTAGAACGGAACGGCTTGCTAAAAAGAGACAGAAGGCTGCCAATCACAGAGAGTCTGTTCCGCTTCACAAAGCAGTTGTTTAGGGAGAAGACTGGCGAAGTGTTGAGCATTGAGCAGGCGGAGCTGGAGAGAAACCTTATGAGCACGTACTCTGATGCCAGCAGGGAGGTTCCAGCGGAAATTTATTCAGGCCTGGCGCTCCAGAAGTAGCTTTTGATGAGTCTCCAGTGACTTGGAAGGAGGTTCAAGGAGTTATACGGAGGTGAAGAGCGTGTTCTGCGGGTGGTCCTAATGGTGTGATATGCTGTCTACAAGAGGTGTCCCAGGCTGCTGAGATGTTTGTGAACGCTTCTTGCGAAGATTTGGGAAGTTGGTGATGTTCCCGACTGTTGGTGTCGAGCTAATGGTGTGTATATACCGAAGGAGGAGAATTCGTTGACATTTAATCAGTTTCGCTCAATATCTCTCGTCAACTTTGAAGGAAAGGTGTTCTTAAAGTGTTTGGTAAACGTGCTGGTTTTCTTAAACAGTGTTAATTACATCTAACCGCCTGCGCATTCGAGAGACTTTATTTATCGGTATCACCCCATGCAAGGCAGTACAGCCACTAACACGCAAGGGGTTACAGGGTGTGTAAGAATTAGAAACAGAAATATTAGTTATGAGGAGAAAGAGAAAATAGCAATCAGGAGAACAGTAGATAGCGATTGGCATTGCATTTAAATTTTGCAGAATAAAGTTAGCTGGAAAACATGTAACCGGGAGTGCGAAAAAAGAAACTGTTAGCATAGAACTTATGGCTACATCTAGCCAACTCAACTGTAAATTGATGAGACCTCGCCGCCAGTTTAGTACTGCGATTAAATTCATTCCGTCTAGGTACCACGACGAAGGGCTCATCCGAACAATTACCATGAAAGTATTTAAATAAAATACGCAGAGACACAACCTTACGGCGGTGGGTTAGTGACTGAAGCCGAGTAATATTGCAGATTCTTCTTTTGATCTTATCAAGTACTTCCAGGAAAAGAACAGGGGCACCGAACCATATAACTGTTATGGGACCTTACCCATAATAACATAATGGACTATTCCATACGTAATAAATACTGCGCCTCAAGAGGAAGCAGGGAGTTCCGTCTGAAGTCGGGAGTTCCGTCTGAAGTCGGGAGTTCCGTCTGAAGTCTGGAATGAAGTCCGTCAGGAGTCTGTCAGTCAGTCAGAGCGAGTGAGTCAGTCAGTCGAGTCAGAGGCAGTCCGAAACAGAGTCGCGTTCAGACAATTAATACTAAACCTGATTGTTCGTACTAACACTTTCTACTTTTCTGTGTATATTCCTGTTTGTAATATATCTATGTTATTCCATATCCGTGTTCGAGTTCTTCTTTATTGGTTCTACCTTGGACTATCACCCGGGGTACAAGGAACCGGGCCATAACAGTAACCATGGACAAATGGTAGACTTATAGATATGCAAGATAGATTACGGAGAGAAAAATTGTATCGCCACACAAAGTGAACTGACTTTTTTATCAGCTGATCTAGCAAAGGATTCAATGTAGTCTTTCCACCTCATGTCAACTGAGAATAGAGAAAATGTACTCTCCGGCAGGCTATGTATACGCGCCACACTTTTGTAAGGAAAACCACCGTCTGGTCCGGCGTACCAGATATTGGCGAGCATCACGGCACAGCAAGGTTCAATTAGGAGCAAAGCACGCTGGCTCAGTGTGCTGTTCCCCCTTAAAAAGTGAGGCGCAGGATAGTAATCTACCAGAGGACATATTTTATTTATTAAGTCTCTCGAATCGAGAGGTCGATAGGCGTAATTCACATTAAAAACAAACAAACAGAGCGTCAACTCAGATATGGATATCCAACAAATTGATCTTTTAAGTAAATACTTTTAATATAAAATAATTATTTTTTCTTTATAGATTGACACGATTGACCTCAAGATTTTCGCAACACCGATAAGTCTGAGACACCCGTAATTACATGATCTCGGTCAACGGAAAACCTTAATCTTGCTCAAGGTCTTCTGCAGCGCCAAGAAATTTCAGAAACCCGACATTAGATTAGATGACCTTGGGCCACAAAGCAACCGTGTTTCATGCATTTATGTGTCTGCATCAGATTTCGAATGGTTATCCCTGGATATACAAATGACAGGAAATCTCCTCAGATTCCCTTTATTATTCGTAGAATTCTCGCTGCCTGTCGTGATTTAGAGAGTCTTCATTCTCTCTTGAATTTCCAATTCCAATTCCAGCTTTTTTGACACACGGTTCCACATTCGTCAACATTTACGGGCTCAAACCTCATTTTCATGATCGAGTTTTTTTTTCTTAGCTCTCGAGCGAGGACCTGGTGTCATTCCAATGTTTTGCTTTCTTTCGCTTTTCACTGTGCGATTCACCACTATAACCCGCCAGATTTTATTCCCTTCTTTTCGATTATACGGTCAAGTCAAGTTTTTTCGCTTGGAGTATTGTAGAAAAGCCCCACAATATCTGATTCTAGGTTCTAGGACAGTTGCATACTGGACATTTGCGTCCATGGATAATTGTGCACCTGTGATAATTTTTTTTTTGGGGGGGATTTTTAAAGGCAATTACCATAAATTTTGAAAAAAGCATAGGTAGTAATTATAATTTTTTAAGAAGAATAAAATAATAATAAAAAAAGTTTATTTTTGTTTAAAATGCAATGACAGATTAACAGTGTTGCAAGATCACTCTACACATCGCCATTATGTTTTTGTTTCATCGGTGTTTTTCTTATGATAGTCGTAGCTGTAATTTTTCTCGTCCACAAATATTTTTCCACCACTGTTTCATTTTCGGAATTTAGTCATGGGTTCCAAATAAAAATATAATCTATAAAATCCAGAATCTATTAGATGTTTGTGGCACGCACTGCTGGATTGAACTGAAACTGCTACCTTAATTTTCTCTTGCTTTAAAAAAAAGAAATTTTTGTCTTTTTTTTAATTCATGGTAACTACCTTTCTACTTATTTAGAGTAATTAAAGTTATTGGTGTGCAAATTTCTATATTAAACAACTGTTTAAAAAATGGTAAAATTATCAGAGGTACGCATTTGTCTAGGGACATAAAGGTTCAGGGACGCAATTGTCTGGTACGTAATTGTCCGGGACGCAAATATCCAGTACGCAACGGCTGGATACTTCAGGTAAATATAAATATGTTTACAAAAACAGAACTAATCTAAGGTTTTTTTAATTGCTGCAGTGAACTGAAACTGCTAGTTTAATTTTCTCTTGCTTTAAAAAAAAGAAATGTTCTCTCTTTTTTTATTTATGGTAAAAAATATAATCTATAAAATCCAGAATCTATTAGATGTTTGTGGTACACATGCTGAAGTGGACTGAAACTGCTAGATTAATTTTCCCTTGCTTTAAAAAAAAAAAAAGAAAGAAATTCATGGTAACTACCTTTCTACTTATTTAGAGTAATTAAAGTTATTGGTGTGCAAATTTCTATATTAAACAACTGTTTAAAAAAATGGTAAAATTCTCAGAGATACGCATTTGTCTAGGGACGTAAAGGTTCAGGGACGCAATTGTCTGGAACGTAATTGTCTGAAACTGCTAGCTTAATTTTCTCTCGCTTTAAAAAAGACATTTTGCTCGCTTTTCTTATTTATGGTAACTACTTTTCTGCTTATTTAGAGTAATTAAAGGGATTGGTGTGCAAATCTCTATATTAAACAACGCTTTAAAAGAAAAAGTAACTTCAAAAACTTCTCAGACGTACGCAGTTATCCAGAGACGCAATTGAGCAGGACGCAATTGAGCAAGACGCAAATGTCCAGTACGAAACTGTCCGTTCACCGTGGAAAAAGGCTTTGAGCGAATAAAATCTGAGGGTTTTGGCAAAGATCATCCGTATTTGAACATTGTGGACTGGCGAATCACGAAGAACTGTATCAATACATAAATGTGCACCCACATGTATAATATGAGGAACATATGTGCATATACACACACACACACACGCATATATATATATATATATATATATATATATATATAGAGAGAGAGAGAGAGAGAGAGAGAGAGAGAGAACAGCCGTTGGTGTTTTAGGATTTTTCTTTCTTTTTTATTTATGGTAACTACCTTTCTACTTGTTTAGAGTAATTAAAGGTATTCGTGTGTAAATTTCTATATTAACTCCCTAAAAAAATGGTAACTTCAGAAAAATTATCAGAGGTACGCAATTATCCAGGGACGCATTTGTCTAGGGACGCAAATGTCCGTCCACCCTGATGCCACTTTTCAGCTCTCACTCTTTTTTTTTATACTTCAGCCTTATTTGATGTATAAAGTGTATGGACCTCCCGACTCTTCTTTTTTTTTTCGTTTATCCATACACTCATTATTATTATTATTATTATTATTATTATTGGAAAAGGACGGTGTCTTACGACTATATCACATTGAAACATCGGTTCCCGTACGTTCTCCAAAGTTAAGCAACGTCGACACTGGATGAGTGACAGTTTGCAAATACTAGGTGCTGTAAGCATGAATATGCCGGTGGTGTAATGAACAATGACTCGGAATTATTAATCTAAGAGCAGAGTTCCAATTCCAGTTGGGTTCATTATATTCACTTATGTGCAAATAGCCTTTGGAAAGATATCCACATCTTCTACCCCCAAGTTATGGTTTAATTAGTAGGACATGTATCAATATATCATTATTATCGCTAAAATAATCTTACAATGTAAAAATTCTTTTAAATATTAAATAACCTTCAAAAGGTTGATAAGCCCTCAAAACAAATAAATCAATCAATATTTTTTTTTGTTACCTTCATTTGTTTTATAATCAGATTTCAGGGCATAAATGATGGCCTAGGGCAGGCATGGGCAAACTTTTTCGGGCAGTGGGTCGCAAGATCTATGTCTCATCACAAAGTGGGACGCACCACCAAAAAGATTCAAGGTAATTTTTTCGTAGAAGGTACCCCACCTACTTTCACTAAAGAAGGCCATATGCGTAAGCATATACCAAAGAAATGGTTGTAAAGTTTTATTTTTAAGAAAAATTTTTTATAATTAAAAAATTGAATTCTTGATATAATATTATTATTGATGACATTGTGATTATCACATGTCACTGCGTGGGAGTTATTTCTAATTTATTCATTTGAAAATGAAAATATTTCTTCTTCAGAGAAAAATTCTCATGAACGTTTCCTGTTTGAAAATCAAACGATGTTTATACGTATGATCTTCCTTAGTGAAAATCGCCAATGGTTTAAAATGCTGACAACGTTCGTTTCCTCGAAAGCTTACAAAATTCAAGTACAGTGTAACCCGGATATAAGAGAAACCCGGATATAAGAGAGATTTTCTCTGGTCCCAAATTAGATCCTGTGTTAATGTATATAAAATAGACCAAACCCGGATATAAGAGAAACCCGGATATAAGAGACTTCTTCTCCGGTCCCGACAACTCTCTTATACTCGGGTTACACTGTATTTAATCATTGTTTCTGTGTGAGAGAGTGTGTGAGCGAAAAAGTGTGAATGAAGCAAAATCTAATTTTAAGAAACTTGATTTTCCTTATGGAATTAAACCCACCATTCAGAAAGATCAAACAGGTCGCAGTTTACCTATGAATGACTTAGGACTTATTTGTCCTAGGTCAGTCATAGGTCGTAAGATTACGATGTGATTTCTTTTAGTTGCCAATTAAACAAAAGATATATATTAGCAACTTAAATGGACAAGTCGTTCGCAGGATATGGGCTGGTTTTTTTTTGGGGGGGGGGTTTAAGCATTTCACCCCAAGCAAGGCGGGAGTGCCACTAGCAAGCAAAGGGGTTACAGAGAGTGAGAGCACGAATAAAAACGTTTGCTTGAGAAAATATATAGAGAAGGACGGGGATCAAAATCAAGACACCAGAAGATGTCGATGCACATTACATTTGAATATTTGACGATTAGTTAGCAGGAAAGCAAGTAGGTGGAAGGGAGTTCTACTGGCGGGAAGTGCGAGAGAAGAAGCTCTTGGAGTAGAAGAAGCAGTTACATTTAACTGTTTCGACAGTGAAATGGTGGGACAGAGATGCCAACCTAGTAGCACGCTTAAATTCATGCAGTTGGGGAACCAATGAATAGAGCTCGTCAGAACAGTTGCCATGAAAACATTTGTAAAAAAGACAGAGTTAAACCACATCACGACTGTGAGAAAGTAACTGTAGTCGAGATGCCAGATCAGGATCTATCATATTGCATATCCGTCTCTAGATTTTGTCGAGGACCTCGAGATAAACAGAGAGGGCATCAGACCATTTATGGCAACAGTATTCAATGCAACGACGAATGGTTGATTTGTAGATTTGAAGGATGGACTCAGGCGATAAAAAACCTTCTGGCGTGACACAGAGAACCAACATTTTTTTTTTTCCTGGAGAGATAGTGCACCAGGGATTTTGTTGATTTGTTCTTGTGTTCCTTTCTTTATTAGACCCAAAGCTCCACCCACAACAGGAAGAGTTTTAGATTTTAAGTGCCACATTTTTTCTATTTCCATCTCCAGGTCTTTAGTTTTTTTTTAAAAACTTTTGCTGAGAAGTTTTTGCACATTCATATCAGTCTTTGATTTCTCGAAGATTTACTTGCATTGTTCAGTTTGTCTTGATATTAAAAATCCCAAAGAAAGCTATCATCTGCTCCCTCAACTACAGATTCAGGATGATTTCCATACCACTTTGCAGCTGATTTTATCCAGTAGCGACAACAGACTTTTCAGTGCGGATATTGAACTATTCTGTCATGATGTTTTACCTTTAATTGCATTTGAGAATTGAGCATCTTGAGATAAGGCTATGAATAGTACCAATGTATCATCATTATTATCCTATTATAATTCTGCTTGTACTGCCCTTCATTATTTTGCACGACCGCTACGTACTGTCAATACCTCATAAATAATGGACCGTTCTGTTTTGATCACGTAGAAAGAGGAGAAAAGACACTATTTGGTTTCAGTGAGAAAATGAAAGAAAGAAGAGGAGATAGAAATGGAGGGAGAGAATCAGATTAAGCTATTAAGAACAGCTACTACACTTTGATCTTAGCTAGAAAGCTGAGAAACGATTGTGTTTTCTTGCCGGCCCAATGTTGGCAGGATGTGACACATGGTCACTTTAATGTGGGGAGCTCGAGTACGTGGAATCGGTCCAAAAATAGCCCAGCCATCGCAAACGTCGTTTGCGCTAGCATCGCTATTACTACCGATCCCCTTTCTTTAGTGCAATGAATGAGGTACTGTCACGGGTAGATGTTTCCCGGGTACCTTTCAATAATATTTTCATTTATGCTCTCTCCGGTGTTGTGGGTCTGTCTTCGGACAGGGCGCAGGTTGCGTCCTGTCCAAAGACAGACCCACAACTTTGAAATGAAATGTAGTTTATTCGCCCGAGAGCAGATACTATAGTTAGATCTTAGCCAAAAGAATGGATATGATGACGATAAAAACGGCATTTTTCAGACGGAAACCGAGTCAGACAATCGCCAAAAATCAAGGTACCATAAATAAAATAACATCGTCTGCTGAATTATTTTAAAATGATTATTTGCGTAGTTATTATTATCATTTGTGTATGATATGCTTCCCGCTTTGTATCCTGTAAAGCCGGGTCCAAACTATGGACCTTAGACCCTATAGGCGAATTGTTATTTAATTGATAGCACTTTTTTTTAGTACAAGTGATGTTCCTATTAGGGCGATCTTCTGGGCAACTTGTATGTTGATATTACTTAGGACACTTAATAAAATTGTCTATTCCTTTTCTCACGAGGCCCAGTGCTCCAATTACTATTGGTACAGTCTCAGTCTTCATTCCCATATCCTATTAATCTCGATCTCCAGGTCCTTGTATTTGGACAATTTCTCGATAATTTTCATGGAGGTGTTTCTCTCAGATGGTACTGCTATGTCAATAAGCATACACTTTCTGAATTTCTTGTTTTTTATGATAATATCAGGTCTGTTGACTTTTATTTTCTTATCAGTTTGAATTGGCATGTCCCAGAGGAGAGTTATTTCGTTATTTTGGGCAACTGTGTCTGGTTGGTGCTCATACCATCTCTCATTTGGTTTCGATTTTGTGCTTCTTTCATATCTTCCAGTGCACAGATGTCGCTAGCTTGTTATGTCTGCGGGTATATTCATTTTTTACTAGTTCTGGATATCCTGAGATAATATAGTCGACAGTTTCATCATATTTCCCGTAGATCCTGCATTTCCGGTTAGTTTCATTCTTGATTATATGCCAGTGATAGGACTTCGTTGCGAGGCTTTGGCCCTGAGCTGCAACGTGTCAGCTTTCAACCCAGTGCTTCTCAGCCACTGATGTGTTTTCTGTTGGTTCACATCTGCTTCTTTCGCTCGTTTTAGGTATTTGCCATGCAACGCCTTGTCCTACCAGTTTGTTTGGAATTTCATTATTATTATTATTATTATTATTATTATTATTATTATTCATTTTGATTTGCTGTTTGATACAAACATTTGCCAAGTTTTGTACCAGAGGGCTAACGTAAATGAAGGATTTTATTTCATGGCTGTTATTAAAAGAGTCTCTCTAAGTGAGTGAGCAGTATTCATTAACACAATTTTGCTTTCATCAGATGAAAATGGATTTCCTGGAATCTTCTAAAGGGTCTACCAGCTTTAATCGTAATTATTCCCATATATATTCTTATAACTACTGGAATCATGGTTGGCATCAAGAGTAGAGTCACTTTCCCACTGCCGTGATGTGGCCATCCCCTGCCTTTTCAATAAATATTTTCATCGTTTTATTGTTGAGCTAGATAAATGTAAGGGTAAGTTCTATTCTAATAGTTTATTTTCTCGCACCTCTCGCTTGTGGAAGTCTCTTTCTAATTAGGTCGATATCAATGTCCACCGGAAAAAATGTTACCAAGCTAAATATGTATTTTTAGAAAGGTTATGGTCTCCTCTTTTGAAAATTGAAAAGTCTTCAGTTGGACCATTTGGGTAAAATTACTTATGGGGGATAATTTGCAAACCAGATCTGAAATAATGAACCTGAATTAAGACGTAGCCGTCATCAACTGGTATATATCACCATCATCAACCGGCATATATCAGTAGTCATATATATATATCTTCAGTTGGACCATTTGGGTAAAATTACTTATGGGGGATAATTTGCAAACCAGATCTGAAATAATGAACCTGAATTAAGACGTAGCCGTCATCAACTGGTATATATCACCATAATCAACCGGCATATATCAGTAGTCATATATATATATTTTCAGTTGGACCATTTGGGTAAAATTACTTATGGGGGATAATTTGCAAACCAGATCTGAAATAATGAACCTGAATTAAGACGTAGCCGTCATCAACTGGTATATATCACCATCATCAACCGGCATATATCAGTAGTCATATATATATATATATATATATATATATATATATATATATATATATATATATATATATATATATATATAAGTGAAACAGGAGATGACATAAAAACTAACGCGTAACAAAGAACTACCAGCTCTCTAGACCTTCTATCCGGCATCTTGCTTTCCTGACACCTACAATCTTTAACATTTTAGATGCAACGTCAATCGCCATCTTCTGTCTTCTTGATCCCTATTCTTTTATTGTTCTTTAGCCTCGCTAAAGTTTTCTTATTCCCTTTTATTCTTAGTAACCCTCCCATAGCGTCTTAGGGACATTATCGCCTTGCTTTGGGTGAAATGATTTTTAAGAAATTGACCCATTCTTGTAGTATTTATTTTTAGATGCTTAGATTTGAAGGTCTTATCAAATTCTTTGTTTTTTTATCAGACGCCATGATCATATCTATAAGATAGCATTTTTATGTTTTACTAAGTACAGTGGAATAATGGATAGTGGCTCGGATTGAGGAATCAGAGTGCCAAGTTCGAATTCCAATCGAATCTAATACATTCACTTACGTTCTAATACCCTTGGGAAAGGTATGAATCCTCTTCTTCTCCCCCCAGCTATGGGTAAATAACAGGACAGACCGGGTTCTATAGCCTTGGATGGATGGCAACTGGTTTACCGCAGAAAGAAATAGCAACTTACTGTGAGTAAAATCTGCCTAGACAGTCATGTATCGAAAGATACATGATCGCCTAAGCGTGTATCCCGCATGGCACATAACTGAGCTAAAGTGTCTTCTCACATTATCTGGTTTGTTAGCTTGTCTGGTGCGGTCGGTGAAGAGTCCAAGAATAAAGTAACATCATCACCTTCTAGAACTGACATCCCATTTTTCTATATGGGTTAAGTTATAATGTTGACATATCATCCTGTGAAGGTATTGCTCAATCTTAACATGTCTATTTTTAAATAGTCATCAGAGCAGGCGTACAGAAATGACACTTTGATTCTACCATATTACTTAAGAGATATGCCTGATAAGATCTTGTTAGCAGGCTTCGATCTTTAGTAGTTACCTAATAATAATAATAATAATCGCAGAAACAATTGCTCATCTTGTATCTGGTTGCAAGGTATTGGCACTCACTGAATATAAAACACGGCATGACAGTGGGCCAATATCTGCACTGGAAAATCTGCAACTTCTACGGAAAAGAAACTGAAAGAAACTGGTATGAACACCACCCAGACCCGGTTACGGAGATAGGACCTGTTAACAATTCTATGGGACTACACAATACACAGATAAAACAATCAAAGCTAATCGCCCAGACATCGTTATTAGAGACCGCAAACAAAAAAAATTACTTCTTTACTGATATGGCGGTCCCTGAAGACTGCAATGTATCTTTGAAGATATTCAAAAAGCTATCAAAACACAAGGACCTTGAAATCGAAATCTCAAAAATGTGGCACATGGGAACATCAACAATTACTGGTGTAGTTGGAGCCCTCGGGTGGGTTGTAAAATATTCCAGTAGACTAATTGAAGGTATTTCTGGTAGCCCATGCCTTAAAGAAATACAAAAAAAATTTTCTTACGAGTACAGCCCACACCTTACGAAGGGCTTTATCTATGTAATATATATATATATATATATATATATATATATATATATATATATTATTGTTGTTGTTGTTTTATTTTTTTTTAATTGCTCAGCAGAAAATGTCATGACGCCATTTCTGACATTTGGTCTTTGAGCGGGATCCGGAAAGAAATGAGTTCACACAAGAAATCAGAGGAATAATAATAATAATAATAATAATAATAAAAGAGAAGAGACGATGATGATTATGATGATGATGATGATTCACTTATAATTGCTAAGCATTTAAAACGAAAGCATTCTCTCTCTCTCTCTCTCTCTCTCTCTCTCTCTCTCTCTCTCTCTCTGTGTGTGTGTGTGTGTGTGTGTTCCACAAAGTAACCGTTCCGGGGAAGAAGTTGTCTGAGTGGAACTTGCTCCTTATCAAAGGAACACGAAGGGAATGAGGTTGGCTCCCTACTGTGAACACGGAAAGCACAACCGTAGCTGCACACTTCATCATGACATGGTGAGGCCTCGTCGGAAACTGCTGTACGGTAGAGGTCCTAATCACAAAATGGCAGTACACTAGCACCAATATTATGCGTCAGCTGATAGGATAAGTTCCTTAGAAGTCACTCTAAGGGATGGATAACGCCAGGTCAGAAAAGCATTTGTCTCCAACGCCGTTGATGAAGTGAGAACTAATCCGGAAATTACAGGCATAACACCGGAAGTGAAATCGTAACGTTAACGCAAGAATAAGGCAGAAGAACTTCATGAGTCACAAATATCATGTCTATGCAGGACCAAGGCCTCGCTCGAACGTGGGAAATGAAAAAACCCACCAGGAGATGGGTGGGTTACTAAGGCTTCTCGGAGATGGAACCGATATCTCTGACACCCATTGTGCGTCTGTGTTTGGTAAGTGCTGTACCTACCGTCAGCTGTTCTCTTCGTTTTGGGGGATCGAGGGATCAGATATCCGATTTCTTAATCTTTTTTTTAATCTTAGGGTGATGGTGGGGAGTATGCAGGAAATGCAACGCTTATCGACACGAAACATGAAATCAGCGAGTCGAGTTCAAAATCCGCCTGAGTCTGTTGAGTTCATTTCGCACTAATGACCTTGGGAAAGGTGTGAATTGACGATTTCTCTACCGCCTCTTAGTCACGAATAAAACGGAATGGCGGGCTGGAATCTCTATCCTTCATTAGCAACCAGTCTAAGAAAAACCTGATCCAGCATCACAACGTGACGTTGTGTGACCTATGCTATGTGTAGGTACAACTGGTTCAAGAAGAACATATGTTTTTTGTTTTGTTCTTTTGCCTACATTGAAAACTGACTCCCGAGTGAATCCTTCCCTGACAGCTACAATTTTGGTCGCTTTAAGTCCAGGGTCAACCGATGGGTGCTGGACGACTCATTACCGCCAATTCAACACCGCCGACTCAACACCAAGCAACTCATCTCCGTGATAACTCAACTCTAGAGAACTCACCACTAAACTTCTCAGCGAGAGGAAAACTCAACGATATGCAAACTATGATTATTTCTTCGTCTTTTTTTCAAAACAAATAAGAGTAATCTATTAAGGAACGTTTTTTAATACATGGCTTTATTTTTAATTTAAAAATAAAATATTGATAATTTTATGCAGTTCCCCACAGATATTCAGCTGTGAAAAAGAAGAAACAATCTGCGAATTTCTTTCATCTGCCTTCATAGATTTCTTCAATTTAGGGGGAGAGGGATGACCTCCAATTAATTGCTCGAAAAATGCATCTCTGTTTCTTCGCACTGTGTGCAACCCCCGTAATGAATCTCCATATAGTACGGTATATTTCGTAAAGTAGAATAATAACATTCTTGTCAGAACTGACGATAGGCTTTTAATAATCTGGTGTGTGAAATTCGAATGTAAAATAATGGTTGAAGAGCTTAAATTTAGATATTTCTATTAGGTTGGTGCAAAAATAATGATTAATAATGTCGTTTTTTTGACGTACTTTTCTACGTCAAAAAACGACATTCTTACGTCATTATTTTTGCACCAACCTAATATTACTAAATGTGAAAGATAATTTCGCTTTATTAAATGAAGCAGGAAAATTAGATTTTTCTACGAATTATTACTTAAAAAAATTTGAATGAAACATTAATAAACAACATTTTTTTTGGTTTTACTAGAAATATCCGAGAAAATTTCACGGTTTTTCTAATTTAATTTTTTGATGAATCTTAATTCTTAAGTTAATGACTAAATAAGCTCAAGGATTACACGTTGAAACACCAGTTCCCGTACGATTAGCAAAGTTAAGCAAGGTCGAGCCTAGCCAGCACATGGGTGACTGCTTGGGAATACTAATTGCTAAGTTTGGATGTACGGATGCTTTATTAGATAAATGTTCGGGATTGTTAATCGGAGAGCCGAGTTCCAATTCCAGTTGGGTTCATTATATTCACTAACGCGCGCCCATAACCTTAGGAAAGTATGAATCCACCTCTTCTCCCCCATCTATGGGTTAATTAGTAAGACTTGTATCGTTAAACCATAATTATCTAAAAAAAAAAAAAAACTTACACTCTAAAGATATTTTCTGGCTTTAAATAACCTGCAAAGGATTGATAAACCGTAAAAAAGGAATCAGATAATCAATCAGCGCCGTTAGGAAGCGTCTGAAAACCATATCATGAGTTAATCTAAGCCTTGTGGATGAAATTGGATAGATGGAACTATTCGGAAGCCGTCGATGGTAATGGTAGCTTTAAATAACTTGCAAAGGGTTGATAAACCGTAAACAAACGATTCAGTCAATCAATTTATCAGCTCATGGCGACATCTACAATAATAAAATACCCGTATTAATCCTCATAGAATCGTTAAATATTTGAGCTTAACAACCTTAAAAAATACTGCAATAACAATCATAAAGATGCATGCTGGGCAGTGTTTAAAGAGGTAAGGGGGTACAAATGAAAAGACATTAAAGTATGAGAGTATTATCGCCTCTTTTCGCACCCCTTCTTTCTTTTTCTTTCTTTGTTTCTTTCTTACTGAAACCAAGTAACATCTCTGATAAGTCTTTTCCGTCTTTCCACGTGATCAAGACGGAATAGTCCATTATTTATTAGGTAGTGACAAGCCGTAACGGTCGTGCTAACTAAGTAACCAAGGAAGGGCAAGTAGAATTATGATATGATGTTTTCTGCTTATCACAACCAAAACTGCTTCCTGGAAATCTCCATCCACAGCTCTCCTGTTCAGCAATACGACCCAGGGAAAACTGTGACCAATTATTGGTGTTGTGCCTGCAGTTCACAGAGACAACAGCTTTAAGATTGAATGAATCAAAGTAGTTATTTTTTAAATATTTCAAGGCACGGTGGAGTAATGGATAGCGGCTCGGATTAAGGAATCGGAGAGCCGAGTTCGAATTCCAGTCGAATCCATTGCATCCCTTGGGAAAGGTATGAATCCTCTTCTTCCCACCCCAGCTATGTGTAAATAACAAGACAGACAGGGTCTTGGATGGCAATTGGTCTACCACAGAAAGAAATGGCAACCTACTGCTGTGTCAGTCATGTATCGAAAGATACATGATCGCCTAAGCGTGTATCACGCATGGCACATGACAAACAGCTATAAATGATAAACATTTTCAAATAATAAACAATTTTGGAGACACGATTTCCGAACGATGGGGAAAAATTTAGCCTAGAGAAATGGTACGCCTAAACATAAGGGTATATTTAAATTTTGAGTCAAAATGTCCCTTCTGTGTTAAAAACGATTTAGTTTATTACTCGCATCATCTGACAATCTCTACAGTGACTCCTGGAAGAAGAGGGAAGTTTGAGTTATAAAAACTATACTCTAAAGCAACAACTTGTGTTATTTCTAAGAGATGAAACAGAAAAAATAGAACCCTGGGAGTTTCTAAAAAGAAAAATAGCTTCTTCTTTTATGCGCTGGTTCAATTCAGGAAGTAAGCATTCACAGCTCTTCACAACTTCCTATCCTTCTTAGCTCTAAGTAAGTTCTTATTCTTCTCTTCATTTACACCAGATCGTTAAGTAGTTTTTTTAAAAGCATTTCACCCCAAGCAAGGCAGCAGTGCCACTAGCACGCAAGGGGTTGCAGAGAGTGAGCTCAAGAATAAAGAGGGGTGTTTGAGGAAAGGATATAGAGAAGGCCGGGGATCAGAATCAAGGCATCAGAAGATGTCGATTGACATTACATTTGAATTATAGCTATCAGAGAACCAAGTAAGGGGAAGGGAGTTCCACTGTAGGGAGGTGCAAGAGAAGAAGCTCTTGGAGTAGAAGAGGCGGTTACATTTAATTGTTTCAACAGTGAAAGGGTGGGACCGAGATGCCAATCTAGTAGCACACTTAAATTCATGCAGCTGGGGTACCAGTGAAAAAAGCTCGTCAAAGTAGATGCCATGGAAATATTTGTAGAAAAGACAGAGGAAGCCACATCACGTCTGTGAGAAAGTGAATGTAGACGAGATGCCAGATCGGGGCCTATCACATTGCATATCCGTCTCTGGATTTTGTCAATTACCTCGAGATAAACAGCGGGGGCATCAGACCATATATGGCAATAGTATTCAATGTAAGGACGAATGGTTGATTTGTAGATTTGAAGGATGGACGAAGGCGATAAAAAAACCTTCTGGCGCGACACTGAGAACCAACTTTCCTTGCGGTAGATGAGGTTACGTGTTGTTTTCCTTTGTTCCTTCTTGCCTTTAATATGCCATGGGAGTGTCAAATTCTCCAAGCCCTCTTTTCTCATAATGTTCCCAGACATTACAACTATCTTTCTCTGATTCTAAGTATAATTTTTTTTTCGAGATGATGAAAAGTGATAGCTGTAATGTATGTACAGCAAGATTAAAATATAAATAACCGGCTTAACGAATCTAAACGATTTTCGGATATTACAACACTGATGTGTTTTTAATAGCACGACGGCTCTCCTCAACTTCCATACAAAAGGTGGTCCTTCACTGGGGATGATTTAGTGCATAACATTAAATATTATGAATTCAAATGTTGAAAAAAGTAAAAGTAAAATCACTCTTAACACCAAAATTGATTAATGTAACAATATTATATTTCAAGGAAGTAAAAAAAAAAAAGTCTAGTATAGCATATCATATTCGGAGAAAAACGGTATTAAAAAATGACGGCTAAAAAAGGTGTGTTGTTATCTTGAGAAATAGCGATTCATATGAAACCGAAATAATAGACAGGCCACAATGCTGGAGTGTGAGGAAATTACAAGAAGCGGCAGTAATCTTTTTGGATAGATGTTGGAATTCAGCATAGTTTGAATTTCAGCAAATCTCTTTGCTCGAAAGTGGTGAGGAGATCGCCTGCTTGTATAAATTTGGAATCACTTAGCTGATGTCGAATGTGTGGCCTGCGTTGCCGGTAATGAATTGAGGGCTAGTTGCTATATTTGCAACGTTATTTATTCCCTGTTTACCAATTCGTTCTGTACAAAATAACTATTCTCTGTATTTTTTTTATTTGTTTACTTTTTGTATATTTTCCAGATTGCATTTCTGAAAAAAAAAAATCGTGGAAGGTATTAGTCGAAACATAAAAAATATATAAAAATGAAATAAAAATAAATAAAAAAATAAATAAAATTACATAGAATGAGTTTAATTATTCCAAAAAAACAAAAACCAAAAAAAATACAGTAGATTTCGAATGGAAAGCTAAAAAAAAAAAAAAAATGGCTATTTTATGCTTTTCTTCATTATTACCATAGCAAGGAGATTTTCAAGAAACTCAAGTCTCGGGTATGTGTGCATGCGTTGGAGAAGGTGTCGGGGGTGGGTACAGTCATATAATTTAAGGCTTTTAAAGCGTGATGGTCAATTAACATGCATTAATCACCTTCCCCCGCCTCCGCTCCATGCCGTAGGATGCAAAAGCCGCAAACGATATTAAAGGGAGTGCTGACAAGGAATGTCATTATCTGATTGGCCCATAAAAGATGAGTCAAAAGGTATCGTCCTGTTTCCTTACCAATTTTTGCTTCTTTTTATTTATTTATTTGTTTATTCACCTCGATTTTATACTAGCTGACCGACCCACTTTATACAAGTTCAGGCTATTATTAAAAAAAAAAAGAAGAGAAAATCGTCTTTTCACTGGTGAAATAATATATTCTGTTTACAAAAGAATGGAGATGCAACGTTCTAGATTTTTTTGCCTTTTATTACCTTTTTTTCTTTTTTTTTTTTTTTTTTTTTTTTACTTAGTCAAAGTTGTGTTTGCTTCCACAAAAAGCGAGCGAGGTTTATACTGCAGACCTAAATTATAGTTTCTCGAAACGGAACCAGTACGCTCAAAATCTCGGTCACAATGACTTGTGACTTCAGGCTAGCATGAATAGTTCCACCTACCCAACTCTTACTCACAAAGCTTGGATTAACTCACGGTAGGGCTTAAAGAAAACTGTGTCGCATGCTGATTGATTCGTTTACTACGGCTTATTAACCCTTTTCAGGTTATTTAAAGCCAGTAAATATATTCAGATTTTGAATTTTTTTTTAGATAATAATAGTTTAGTGATACAAGTTTTACTAATTAACCCGTAGCTAGGGGGAGAAGAGGTGGATTCAAACCTTTCCCAAGAATATTTGCGCGCAAGTGAATATAACGAACCCAACAGGAATTAGAAACCGGCTATGCGATTAACAATCCGAAGCCGTTATCCTTTACACCACCCGCACATCCAAGCTTACAGCACCTGATATTCCCAAGTGGTCACCCATCTCGGCACTGACCAGGCTAATTTTATTTACAAAGACTGTTCGACTTAAAAGCGTTAACATTTCTTTTTCGAAACATTATTATTATTATTATTATTATTATTATTATTATTATTATTTCCTTTAATTTCTGTTGTATACACATTTCTTTCGGATCCCAACCAGAGACCTAAGGTCAGAAATGGCTTCATGTCATTTTCCACTGATCATTTTCGCAAAAAACAAAACAAAGTAAGGTCCCACACATTTTACATAGATAAAGCTCTTCGTGATGTGGGAGCTGTACAAATTGAGAGTACAAATTTTTGTATTTCTTTAAGGCATAGGCCATCAGGAATGCCTTCAATGTGTTAATCGGAACCTTTTCTAACCAATCCGAGAGATCCAAGTACAACAGATCCTGTCTCTGTAACCGGGCCTGGGTGATGTTCACACCAGTTTCTTTCAGTTTCCTTCCCGTAAACGTTGGATATTTTACAATGCAGATATTGGCACACTATCATGCCGAGTTTTATATTCAGTTGGAACTGCAACCTGATACAACATGGTTAATTGTTTCTGGATATTTATCATAAAATCTACATTTGGAGCCAATACAATTTTTCAGTATGTGTGTTTGGTAATTTCTATTTCGTAAGCATTGGTCCTGTGCAGCAAAAATAAAACCTTTGGTTTCAGCTTTTAACCCTGCATTACGTAACCACTAATGGGTACAGGGTTTGTCTATATAAACTTGTTTGGTACGGGCAGAGTATTGACCATGAAGAGGCTTTTGTTATCGTTTCTGCATCGAGCCAATTACATTTCCTTTGCTTTCTTTTTTTAGGCGCTTTGCCGCTGCAGTAGGTGTATGATAGCTTATTTGCATTATCATTATTATTATTATTATTATTATTATTATTATTATTACATAATGACAAGCTAATTGCGAATTTGAGAAAATATTACTCGAAAACAATACACTCAATGCGTTATTCATTCATCGTAATAAGTCCGTCCATAATTTTGACTTAACAAATGTAGTTTTGATTAAGAGAGAAGATAATTTATTAAAACGAAAATGTATTCAATTTACGCTAATTTCGAAATTCTCTGCGGTAAATTTACATCCAGAAACATACAATAGATTACTTTCCTCCCAAAATAACTGCTGTTAGAAGGGGGGGGATGATTAAAAACAACAGTGATAGAAAGGCGAATGAGATCGTGTAAGTTAATAATTAAGCTATATCTATCGATGATATATATATATATATATATATATATATATATATATATATATATATATGTTTTTGTGTTTATATTTCTGAGATGAGGTATTATGTACATTATTTACATTATTCTGACTATTGTCCTCATCCTTGTCGCCATATTTATTACAACGTTTCGGTCGTTGTACGCTCCGGCCTTCTTCAGGTGGCTGGAATGTCGAGCTGAACCCTTTATTTCGCTCACTGTTCTAGTTCCACTTGCCATGTTTTAATGGATGTCAGTTATCAGTTATACTCCTGTTAATTCCCCTCTGAAAGTTCTCCACTGCCTTAACCGGGTATTAAACTCACACTCTTTGGGTCTTGTCACTGGATCAACGCCTTTATTCACTGTGCCACTGTGACATGTTTCCTTGTGGACACATGTCACAGTGGATAAAGTGTGAGTTCAATAATGAGCGTACAACGGCCGAAACGTTGTAATAAATATGGCGACAAGGATGAGGACAATAGTCCGAATAATGTAAATAATGTAATAATATATATATATATATATATATATATATATATATATATATATATATATATATATATAAGTATTACAAGTTTGTGACTCATAGGGATAATTCCAAGGAGAGCTCAATGTAGACTACAGAGCATTATAATATTTTAGTATTTTCTGTAGTTGTGAGAAATATCATTAAAATTCAAATAGTTCTTCAGACGAAATGACATTTTTTGGAATATAAATCAGATTAGTGAAGAATGAAAGAATAAAAAATATATACTGAATTTTTATTAGTTACTAGTAGAGTATATTCTTTTTAATTTTATAATTATGAACAAAAAATTTTCAGTTTTTTCAACACTTGCAACGTTAACCCTAACCATAAAACTAAATATAGTTTCCAAAGGACAATTTTGCTTTCGTTCGTTCTTTAATACGGTTGTAGCAGCAGCAGCCGCATAAATCAGCGTTATTTATTACCTCCCTTTATTACTTTTTACTACATCATAAAATCAGTTTACGAACCAGTAACAAACTTTTACCAAACAATTTTGGTATGCTTTTGAATATTTACTATACAGATGGGCAGTGAAATATTTTTCAATGTGAAAGTGAGCGAGGAAACAAAAAAGTCTGGGAAGACCCTGGATGTGTGGTTGGTGTAATGGATAACGAATTGGAAGTCGGAGATCCACGTTTCAATTCTAGTTGGCTTCGTTATATTCACTTACGTATTAATACCCTTGGGAAATGTATGAATCTAATTTTTCTCCCTCCTTAGCTTTGGGCTAATTAGTAAGACTTGTATCACTAAATCAATATTATCTTTAAAAATATTTTTACAATCTAAACATATTTTCTGGTTTTAAATAACCTGTAAAGGGTTGATAAGCTGTAAAAAAATGAGTGAATAAATCATTGAATAAAATACCGATGCTAGAATAATATGGTTTAATCGACACAGGAAGTTGACATAGTATTTTACATGAAATATTTGGCGCTTCTGACGAGAATGAGTTTTCAAAATACCTTGCTTATCACCAAAAAACCGTAGCGTCATGGGTAAGACGATAAACTACGTCCAACAGCAAGGCCTCTGATCAGGAGGTTTTAGGGAGCGTGGAACGACCTCTTAATTTCTGGTGTTCCTAGGTCCATCCTGACTCGGGCTGGTAGCAACTGTTAGGGTCCCAGCTATGGGCAAATAGTTAACACCCAAAATCGGGTCAAAATACCATCAAAGTGTAAAAATAGATTTAATACCACCAATAAATTTTTGTAAAATATATTACCAGTAATGCTTTTTTGAAAATATTACCAGCAATACATTTTGAAGGAAAAAAGATATTTCCAGCAATAAAAATCTTGTCGGCATTAAATAACTCATTGAGGTTGATATGCCGTAAAACAAAACAAACCAATATATACTGAGATAGATAGATATAGATAGATAGATAGATAGATAGATAGATAGATAGATAGATAGATAATATTACCAGCAATAAGAATCTTGTCGGTATTAAATAACCCATTGAGGTTGATATGCCGTAAAACAAACCAAACCAAACCAAATCAAACTTGTCTTACATCGAGATTCGATTAGATATCTAACTTGTATGCTGATTTTCAAAATCAGTTCAATCCCTGGGCTGGGTAGTACACATGCAGCAGTATCTAAGAAGTACGAAAAAAAGAGGACATTGGGTTTAAAGACGAAAATAGTTAAATATTTAATGCAAAGCTTGACCGAAACAAATTACGCCATCTTTCTTTTACTTCTTACATTAACTGAAAGTTTTTTTTTTCATTGAAATTCATTTATTTTTCCTAAATTAATTTTTACTCTCTGTATTTCAATAAAATGTATGTATATATATATATATATATATATATATATATATATATATATATATATATCTTTCAATAATTTAAACATGTCCCTCAGATAACAAAAGAGAAATTCCAAGTATTACCAGCAATAGATTTTTTGGGAAAAATATTAACAGTAATAAAAATCTTTTTCGGCATTAAATAACCCATTTAGATTGAAATGCCGTAAAACAAACCAAACCAATATTTACTGAGATAGATAGATAGATAGATAGATAGATAGATAGATAGATAGATAGATAAAAATATTACCAGCAATAAAAATCTTGGCATTAAATAACCCATTTAGGTTGATATGCTGTAAATCAAAACAAACCAGACCAAACCAAAACAAACCGTAGTCAAATGAACGTTCGGAATTTTTGGTTTTGAATTTCTTCGGCCGTGAAGAATATGTATGTCGCCATTGCATGTGCTATCGTCAGATTTCCATATCATTGCGGTGTAATCATGTTTCATAAATAAGTGACAAATTGTTCGATAAAATTATCACTCGATCGCTGAACATACTATACAATCAACGTGGAGGTGTCTAAACGATATCGTTTCCAGTCGGAATTCAAACATTTTGGCGCCCAATTGTCTGGCAGCCAATGCACAAGCAACTATTCATGAATTATAAACCCCGCCCCCTTGAGATCTTTAGTGTCTCAGCAATTCTTTTGGTCGAGTTTCATTGATAGGCCAGAGTTAGGTTACAGACATGATCAATAATTTCAGGAATTGACATCGTTGATGTACAACATCGTTTATCGCCTGAAATAGGATAGAAAAATGAATTCAGTAAACACACAAAAACGGAAAAGGGCGCAAGACAAGGTGGAGTCTTCTCGCCGGACTTATTCAAGCTTCACAGTGCGGCAATCTCGAGAGTATTGGAAGTCCTACCAGGATTCAACATTGACGGTCAATAACTTAGACAAGTGATTCTCAACCTTTTTCAGCCCATGGACCATTTTTTTCTTCAAAAATTCAAATGGACCACTGCTACTTTTACTTTTAGGCTGTTCAATTTTCAGATTAAAATACTCAATGAAAAGTAGTCTATTTGCACTTTAAGATTTATTTTAGTAAACAAGGATAAGCACAGGATATCAAAAACAATTTCGATGATTTTGTCCATTCATCTAGAGACTACATGGTTTTCTCTCGTACATTCATATCTGCTCGATGCGTATCCAAATGTAATAAAAAATGCAATAAAATAATTATCGGACTTTGTCCATTTCATAATGTGTGACGTCATTTGTTTACATTTGGATACGCATCGAGCAGATATGAATGTACGAGAGAAAATCATGGAGAATTGTAGTTTAAAAACAGTAAAATCGACCTTGCTAACCAAACGTTCCTCTGTGGCTCAATCGGTAAAAGCACGTCAGGCTATATGACGGTTCCGTATAGGATACAGGTTCGATTCCTGTCGGAGGACGAATATTTTCTATGAAAATTTCTCGGACATTCAAGTCGGTAAATGTCGTTAATACTGTTTATTATAAACAGAGCATTTACTTAAATATTTGTATCTATAAAAAGAACGTATAAACATAAAAAATGTCTTAAAATTTATATATATATATATATATATATATGATAAAAATAAAGTAAATATAGCACTGTATAATATAAATGTATTATGCAGTGCTATATATATATATATATATATATATATATATATAGATAGATAGATAGATAGATTTGTGTATTTAGGCTGTAATCCTTCTTTCATGCACATTTCATTGGTAACGACAGACAAGGGGCTTTTATTTAGTTTTTTTATACAATTTCTCAAGCGATCTAATATTTTTTTTCTTTTCGGATGATAAATTTTATAAAAACTGTCAGAATGTTCTTTTTATCCTAGCGCTTTCGGCTATACATTTAGCCATTTTCAAGGATTATATTTTAACTGTTAAAATATATATATTTATAAATGCATGTAATTTCAAAATTTTCAAATATAATGGACATGTGTGTAATTAAACAAAATATTATATTTTTTAATTTTTCAAAGTATGCATAATTTAAATACATTTTTGCGAAACGGCTACAATTTTTTTATGGCTTCGAATTTTCTGTGGACCACTAGAAACGCTATGTGGACCACCTGGGGTCCACCTGGACCACGTTGGGAATTACTGCCTTAGAATATAAGATATGCAGATGACAGTCTTGATAGCAGACACAAAATGGAAACTACAAGAGCTTTTACAAAAATGACTAACCATAAATTGTAATGACTAACCATTAATTGTAATGACTAATCATAAATTGTAATGACTAATCATAAATTGTAATAAGACAGAATATATGATTGTCAGGAGAAGGGGCAACTCAGGGTGTGAACTGCGAATTAGAGACACGAGAATCAAGCAAGAACAACATCTTAAATATCTAGGAAGGGTTTTAATAGAGGACGAAAAATCTTTTCTTTTTATGTGCTGTGTCCTTTCATGACATAGATGATCATGGCTCTCCAATTCTCCCTATCTCTTGTAATTCTCAATAAGTTTCGTCCCTCAGCCACCTACCTCAGACCACGTTCTGTCATCCACTTGCTTAAGCCCACCAGTTATCTCGTGCGTTGCTTTGCCTTGTCTCTATTTCCCTCTATTCGACCTGTGAGTATCAGATTCTCAGGCCCTCCTTTCTCATTATGTGTCCCAGAAATTCCATCTGCTGATGTACAAGCTTCGTCCTTGTTTGCATCCTCTCTATCATTGTTCAAACGCTCGATCCATGATATCCTCAGCATCCTTCTGTAGAACCACATCTCCGTCGCCTTGAGTCTCTTCTTCATCGGAAAGTGTATATGATTTGGTTTGCTTAACGGCATATCAACTCCTTCATGTGCCATTTAATGTCCAACTTTTCATGGGAGCTTTTGTAATTTAGTTTAAGTTTATATTTTTAAAAAATGTGTTGCTGCTAATTTTTCATAAAATATATTGCTAGTACTTTTACTATAAAGATATATTTTTATATTTTCATAACGTTTTAGCCCCACGTTTGTCTATAGCATGGACCCTAACAGGTGCTACCACCCCTGGTCAGATCGTAGCAGGGAATAACAATAATTAAGAGGTGGTTTGACGATCATCAAAACCTCCCAGTCAGAGGCCTTGCTGCCAGATGTAGTTTATCGTCATACCTAGGACAACCGAAAGCGTATTGAAACAGCGAATGATGACTTCCAAAAGATAAGCAAAGTATAAAGAAACCGCAAAATCTCGTTATAAACAAAGAGAATAGTACTGAACTGTTATGTAATATCAGTCCTCCTATATGATAGTGAATGTTAGACTATTGCCTCACAGATGAAGAATAGACTTGATGCGACAGAAATGTACCTCTACAGAAGGATGTTGAGAATATTATACAGTAAAATTTTTAAGCAAAATGGAAACAAAAAGAACGCTTATCAAAAAGAGTCAGTTGAAATTTCTAGGGAACATAAGGAAAGAGGGTTTAGAAAATTTAACACTCACAAGATGCAAGGCAAGGCGGACAGAGGAAAGCAGCGCTTAACGTATCTAGCAAGCTTGTGTAAATGGTTGGAAGACCAGAGATTAGGAGGAGTAGCAAAAAAGACAAACTTGACATAAGAACTACAAAGGATAGAATACTGTGAAGAGCCGTGATCGCTTATGTCTTGAACTAACACGGTATAAAGAAGAAATATTGGGCCTCCAAAATCTCCATACTGGAAGTTGGTACTTTACTTTCTAATTGTCACTTGGACATTCATGGGATTTCTTTGGAATTTTTTTCTTGCAGTCACATGAACTTCGTGACGGCCGCACAGTAGAAAATGTCAGACTTTCCGTAGACATAGTTTAGAACAGTGATTCGCAACTGATTTGGGGCGATGCCTCACTTTGGTATTTCTAAAATTCTGGCGCACCCTGTAGTATTTAATTCTTACATGTTCAAGATTTTACTGCACTTCGCGTAAAGGAAGCTTAAAAGACCATTGACTTGGTCTCTAAACAAACCTCCAAAGATCATAGCGTCCATGAAAGAGAAAAATTAAAAACAAAAAACAAAAGGACAGTTAAATATATATCGTTTCAAAATATATAATAGAGGAACTGAAAGGCAGAAATATAAAATATTTGAATGAAAGTTTATTAATATACTCTGATCAATTTAATCATGAAATAATAATGCATGATGAAATATGAAATTTCTAGGGAACATAATGAGGACAGAAGGTTTAGAAAATTTAACACTCACAAGATACAAGGCAAAAGGAACAGAGGAAAGCAGCGCTTAACGTACCGAACGAGCTTAAAGACTTTAGTTTTTACAATGAATCGTTTCAGAGCACGCAGAAGCACTTCCATATATTCGACGTGTTCTAGCCTGACTCAGGCACAGGGTGTATCACCGATAAAAACAACGCCGAATAGTTCCTTAGTGACTTCACTTAGTCTATAAAAATTTTCATCCAACCTTTCAGAGGTCATTATCTTATTTTAATCCTATTGGATTTCTAACAAACCTCATCACCAGAAAAGACTGGTGGGGGAACAGGTTCAGCCGCTGAGGACCTGAACATGCAACGGGTAGTAGCCAATTGCCAGTAATAGCTGTATAGTTTTTCAACTAATCCTAAATTGTCCTACATTTTCAATGAATCTTAAATCGCTTAACGACTTTTCTTCTTAACATTCATAGTTAGAAAAGCATCTTTGCCGCTTCAAGTCTTTTCTTTATTTGCGATGAAATTATCTTACAGCTTTGAATATACACTCTTTTAGCGCTAGAGGGCGTCGTCAGTGATGTTCTGGAAATGGATCATTGGGCAGTTTCGGGTCTTTCAAACATCATACTGACCTCACCAAATCGACCCCCTCAGAGCTGATCAGACTCTGAAACGCCCTCTAAAAAATGCTTGTAGACACTGACTTCTATAAATATACCCCGTTATCACACATTTGATTGGAGATTGACCAATAGCCAATCACAACGGTGCGAAATCTGTTTAAGCCGTTTACGGGTGATTTTTTTCTTTTATTCATTTTTTTTTTCAGTGGACACCCTTTCATCGGATACTTAGAAGGTAATTATGTTTTCCGTTTTTACCCACTTCCTATCAAGTTTCATTTCACCAGCTAATAATTACTATTTACAGAGATAAAAAAAAAAAAATACTGCCATGAGGGAGATTAGAAATTGCATGCAAGACAAGAATGGATTTTTTTTCCTAAGGATATTTTTCAGTTCTTTAATATCTTGCTCAAATTGTTATTTATAAAAAAAAAAAAAAAAAAAATCATACAATTCAAAATAAGTTTCGGCGATAAATAAAACACAATGGGTTGATAAGCCTTAAAAAAACGAAATAACGTATTAATGTATTATTAAAAGGCGTCTGAACACAGAATGACAAATCACAATTCAGAACATAAAATTATATTTTCTAACCAATCAGATATAAGCTGCCTCGAGCTAAGGCTGGAATATTTCTATATAAATTTCTTGGATGAGTGGATAATATTTATGATATTTACAGCTTTAAGTGAATATAACGAACACTAATGGCATTGGAACTCGTGTCTGTGACTTCAAATTCTGAGCTTTTATGCATTACACTACCCGCACATCCAACCTTATAATAAACGAGTTTAGCAACGTCGAGCCTGGTCAGTACCCAGATGGGTAACCGCTTGGGAATACCAAGTGCTATAAGCTTGGATATGAGGGTGGTGTAATGGATAATTGGAGAGCCAATTTCCTTGGGTTCGTTACATTCCCTTACGCGCAAATACCCTTGGGGAAAGTGTGATTCCACCTCTTTTCTTTGCAACTGGAGCTAGTATTCATGGAAATTAGTCGGCTTTCTATCTTTACCGGATTTTAGTTAAGATGAATATCTTCTGAAATATTTCCGTTTTGTCTGAGTTCGTGGGCGGCATTTAAGATTTTTATCAAAAGAGAAAGAAAGAAGAAAACTTATTTTCAGAACTGATGAAAACGTTAAGATTCGCAATTAAATACTACAGAACAGGAGATCTCCACTTTGGCGGGAAAATTTTCGCTGTTATGCAATTATGCCTGCCGGAAACAGCAAAAATGGCGCGCAGCAAGCTAGCGAAGGAAATGGCGGAAATGAGACGGGAAATGGCGCTCGTATTTTCTGCTTCAGAAGCAATATTGGCCAGCTTGCTTTTGGCATTCGCACTTACCAGTGGATCACGTGGATAGATGATGTACTAAATTACTCAATCATCATCGACTATTTGTATTTTTCTTGTTTTTGTATCCGTGCAGGTTTACAGGTTTATATGGAGAAAAATAATGGAAACATTTAGACGCTATCAACCGTTAATAATAGTTTATAATGTATTACAAGCAAGTAAGCTGGGTAAGACTATAAACAACGTCCAACAGCAAGGCCTTTGATGAGGAGGTTTTGAGGAGCATGGAACCACCTCTTCATTGTTGGTGTTCCCAGGTCCAACCTGACCTGGGGCGGTAGCACATGTCAGGGTCTCAGCTATGGGCAAATAACTACCCCCTCCAAAAAAAACTGGGGTCAAAACACTATAAAAGTGTAAAAATAGTTTTTAATACCAGCAATACATTTTTTTAAAAATTATTACCAGCAATAAATTTTTAAAAAAAAATATTACCAGCAATACAATTTTGATGAAAAAATATATTAGCAGCAATACATTTTTTTGTAAAAAATATTACCAGAAATAAAAATCTTGTCGGCATTAAATAACACATTGAGGTTGATATACCGTAAAACAAAACAAAACAAAAACATTCAACAGAGAACAAAATTACTGCCCCCCCCCGGTTCAATAATTAATTGTGTAACCTTTATTTTTCATTATTGCTTTTAATCATTTTTGATAGTTCCTTACAAGATCACTACACACACTGATAGGTATTTTGACCCGTTCTTACTTGGCAATAGCTTTTACTTCCTCCAAATTCGAAGGACTTGTTCCTCTTACTTTTATTTTCAAATATGCCCATAAATTTTCAATGGGGTTTGGGTTAGGACTTTGTGTGGGTACGCCAATTTCTTAATTTTGCTGTCATCTAAGTATTTTGTAATAATTCGTGTCTTGTGTTTCGGGTCATTGTCAAGTTGGAACGGCCAGTGACGCCCCAAACACAGCTTTTGTGTACGTTTTTTTATGTTATTTTTAAGAATATCCAAATACAGCTCTTTATCCATGATACTCTGTACTCTTACTGGTTCTCCTGATACAGAGGCAGCAAAATATCCCCAGAGCAGAATGCTCCTACCACATTGCTTAATTTAGGGAGGGTTTTTTTTTTGGTTTGTGAGCTATATTCACTTTCCTCCATACATAGTCCATGTGTCCGAATAATTCTAGTTTGGTTTCATCTGACGATAGAACAGAGTTCCGGTATGTTCAAGATGGCTTCTAGCATAAGCTAATCTGTATTTTAGGTGTTTAACCTTAAATAAGGGAATTTTCCTTGGCGACTAGCTCGAAATCTTGATCGATGAAAGCATCTAGTGACTTTCTTCATCGATACATTCAACCCTGATGTCGTTGCATCATTGACAATGTCTTCCAAGAATTATTCAAAGATAAATACGGAATCAACTATTTATGTTAAATTTAGTAAGTACTTGCAAACATTCGCATTTCCTTAGAAAATATGCAAATTTTAAGTGGGGCGAATAATTCTGTCCACAATTATATATATATATATATAAATATATATATATATATATGGATTGAGCGCTTTACAATAAGTATCGCGCATATAATATATAAACAATATATGTAATATATATATATATATATATATATATATATATATATATATATATATATATATATATATAAAGAAAAGAACAGTAAGATATATAATCCTGTGTTCTTATAGATATTTTTATTTTTAGAAAAGTGCTCAATGTAAATTTGAGGATGAAATAGAACTAATGTCTTTAATTTAATTACAAAGTAAAATTGGAGGTTCTAGTTTCCATTTTGAAACATGGTTAGAACTGTGTGCTGAAAAAAACATATTTTAAATCAATTTATAATATTATATATATATATATATATATATATATATATATATATATACTGGCTGCATAGCGTCCGTCGTTGCCCGTGCTTGATTCAAAAACCGTACGACACATAAAGCAATCGCTATCACTGGATTTAAAATATTTTTGCCCTTCCTTGCCTTTTAAAGGAGTGCCCTTTGCCATGCTGATGTTGCTGTATGCCTTACTTCTTGCCTATCTCACACTGCGAATTCTATTTAAGCTCTATAGTAAACATTAAATCTGTTACGAAAAAAGAACTAAACAAAATCAACACAAAATGATCAGCTTTAAAAAAGAACTCGTAACTGGAAAAACCGAATGAAAAAAGAATGTTAACAACAAATACTTTTTCACATCCAACACAGTTCTGCGGAATCAGAATCAACGTTGAGTTTAAGCAAGCGAATGAGCCAATTGTAGTAAAGTGCCATGCAGATTTAAA
>CAHIKZ030002386.1:127500-235000 GCA_903632075.3 Acanthosepion pharaonis
ATGAATCTTTCCTGCCTCGACAGAGCTCGCTTATGCAGCCTGGTAGGTGATTAATTATTTTCTATAACTCATTTCCTGTAGACACAAAGTTGCAAGCCTCTCACTATTCTATCACTATTCCTATGGAAAATATTCTAACTACATTCCTTAGTTCCACACGTCTAGACATTTACAGCTAAGATCCAATCTGCAATGGGTTGATAAGCCGTAAAAAACAATCAATCTCTCAGTAACATTAGAAACAAGAGAAGCGTGCGAACTTGAATAAAATTCAAAGTAAATCAATGATCAGAACAAAGACTTATGTAGGCGAATAGTGATTTTCCAGGCGTAGCTTAGCTGTGGCAAGCCGAAAATATGGGGCACCCAGTGAGGATCGAACTCACTACTCAGTCGTAATTGTTCTAGCGAGACAACCTTGCTAAACATTACACCACCTCGAGGCGTCCGAGTTATGTAGGCGAATAAGTGTGGGTTGTGATTTTTCCCCCTAAAAAAAAAGAAGAAAAAAAACTATTCTTTAATTGTAACCAAGTTAAGAAATAACAGACGAAAGTTTCAAATAATTCGGATATTGAACAGAAAAGTATTACACGACTTGGGAGTGTGTGTCGGTTGACCAGCGTTCAATCTATACTACCCCCCCCACCCCGAGGCTTATTAATTTTATAGTAAGTGGAAGAGTCCACGACAGACTCATTAGAGGATGGACCATCACAACAAATTGAAAATACGACAGAAGTTCTAAAAATTGGGATTGGAAGTTCTTTCAGATTTAAAATATTTTTCATTCTTGTTAAATCTTAACACTCCTTGCTTGCTCGGCAGTCACAGTTATTTCACAATATCACCCCCCCACACACACACACAAAAAGATTCCATATGATTTGAATCATTAAAATCGTTTCTTTAAGATATTTTAACTATTTTTTTCTTTTATTCGTACCATTATTTATTCGTTAGTTTCTTTCCGGGCAAAGGTTGAACGTCATCGTCCAATATCTTCTGAGCGCTTTCGGCTTTCACAATCTATCAAATAAATCATTTGTGGGTTAATAAAGACATGTCGAGAAGTATGTTTTTGATGCTTTGCGAGAATCCCATCCCTACATGCCTCCAGGTGTCATGTCGGTGTACATATATGAAGCACCTAAAAGAATCAAATAAAACACCTACAGTAAAATGGAAGTTAATAAGAAAAGCTAGAATATGTAGGTCATTAAATGACCCATGTCCTTTGTGCATACATGAGAAACTATATATATTACTAAGTTTATAAAAAATAAAAATTTACTGAATCAGAGAAATGAAATAGCTATTTTATGCCGTCATTGACAAAAATTTTCCTTAAATAATATTTAAAAATAAAAAATAAATTTAAAAAGTGCGACCAGGTAATATACATACTTATATTTAATGTGAAAAAATAATTTTATATACTGTAAGTAATTCTATTACATTTACTTGTTTTATAAAAATATATATATATATATAGTCTATTAAAATAACAGTGAAAATATTTTAAAGTGGTATTTAAAATTGTAGTTAAAACGAATTCATACCTAAACATCTTTTAAAATTGTAGTTAAATAAAACGTATTCTAACCTAAACACCTCTCAAAAAGTACTACCGGCACTTAAATGAATCCAATAAAACACCTACTGGAAAATGAAATTATGATGAAAAGCTAGAAGATGTAGGCTCTTGAATGACCCATGTCCTTTATACAGACATGTGAAACTATATATTACTAAGTTTATAAAAAATAAAGTTTACTAAATCAGAGAAATGAATTAGCTATTTTTGCTATAATTGTCATAAATTTTGCTTAAATAATATTTAAATATAAAATTTTAAAAATTGTGACCTGGTAATATACATACTTATACTTGATATGGAAAAATAATTTTACTTACTGTAAGTAATTCTAATACATTTACTTATTTTAAAAAGAAATATAGTCTATTAAAATTAACAGTGAGAATATTTTTAAAATTGTAGTTAAATAAAACGTATTCTAACCTAAATACTCCCAAAAAATTTTATGTATACAAATAGAAAAAAATGCTGTAAGAATTTTTGCCGTTAACAATAAATTTAAAAAAAAAACCCAGACGACATGCATTTAACGGATGTCAGAATTCACTGAAAAATACATCCCTACCCCTACCAAAACGTAACTAATAACTGATACGACAAAATACAGCGATAATGAACACGGAAACACCCCTTGTCTGGATGAATGGATTTCTCTGTATCCTTGGAAACGTGAATTATGATTTTTTGCTGTGCCTTCAAAAGCCAGTAATTTTTAAAATAAGTTACTCCAAAATTCGCTTGAGGATGGAATGGAACAAATGTCTTTAATTTAATTACAAAATTAAATTCGAAGCTTTTAGCTTTCATTTTTGAAACATGGTTAGAACTGTGTAGCGAAAAAAAACATATTTTAAATCAATTAATTTATAACATATATATATATATATATATATATATATATATATATATAGTAAAAAGGAAGAACAGTAAGATATATAATCCGGTGTTCTTATTGATATTTTTATTTTTACAAAACAGTACTCAATGTAAATTTTCAGAGCATAAATATTATACATTAACTGATTTAAAAATATGGTTCCTTCACTACAAAGGAATTACCATGTTTCAAAAACCGAATCTAAAAACTTCGAATTTAATTATATAATTAAAATTAAAAGCATTAGTTCTGTTTCATCTTCAAGCGAATTTTGGAATCTTATTTTAAAAAAACATTTAAATATATATATATATATATATATATATATATATATATATATATATATATATATATATATATATATAGTGTTACATCTTCACGTATCCACTTTTAATATCTTGCTTTTTATTCTTTTTTTTCTTGTTTTAGGATTTTTGTTCCTGGAGAATCAGGAAATGATCCAGAATAAAAAAAAAACTATTAAGTATCTAAAAAAATAAATAAATAAATAAAAAGGGCTTTTATTGGCCTTTAAAGAAACGTGCTTAAATAAGGAATTGTTTTCATGATACACCCAAACGTTCACAAAGTTGGTATGGAAAGTTCTTCAGATTTAGAGTAGTTTCCATACATGTCGACTTGTCGATGAGAATTTGTCGCGCTTTGACTGGTCAGTCAAGAGTTATTACATCATACCTCACCCCACAAACAAAATCTTCTTAGAATTAATCGAATCATTAAAAGATATTTTAACTATTTTATCTTCTATTCCAGTCATTTTGTATATAACTTTTGATAATTGTTTATATATATTTATATATTATATTGTCAAAAATACTTTTACAAATTTTGGGGCGGGTTCCTTACACCAAGCCAACAACAAAAGGGCATATAAACATATGGCTGCATATCATTTGTTTTTGAGTCGTTTAAAGAAAGTTTATGGGAGACAGCACCTAGTTGCCGCGTAGACTAGGTTACATTTGTCATTTGTGTATATTTGTGGCTAGTCTGTCTTCAACGTTTAACGTCTGTAGTAGTGAGTTAACTGACAAGTTTTCCGTTTAACAGTGGCAGAATAATCATATCGTGAGCAGGCAGATATGATTTTTACATACAGCTGTGCGAATGGTAATGAACGCGAGGCTGTACGGCTGTATCAGATTGCGTTTCCAGGCCAAATGTTTCTATTTACTCCACACACACCCTGTAACCCTTGCATACTAGTGGCCGTACTATCTTGCATGGAGTGAGACCGATATAAAAAAACAAAACAAAAAACAAAGTCCTGCACTAACAAGGTTGCTAATCTTAATATGATCTGTTTTATCCTTCCATTTCCCTCCCTTGAATATTGGAGTCATCTAAGTTCAAATATATTAATGCCATTGTGAATCGGGGCCATCTAACACTATATATAAGATTGTGTTTATAAGCAGTAATTTGGACATTGCTAACCAGACGCTTCACTGTAGCTAAATGGTGTAGCATGTCAGATTAAATGAAGGTTTCCGTATAGGAATACAGGTTCGATTCCTGTCGGAAGAACGCATATTTTCTAAGAAATTTCTCGAATATTCAGACCGGTAATTAATTAATACTGTTTAATTAAAAACAGAGCATTTACTTTACCTCAGCGATTCTCTGTTTAAGTTCCTCTAATTTTGTAGGAAGAGGGGGATTATAAACCTGTCCTTTCACATAGCCCCATAGAAAAAAATTCATAAGGTGTCACGTCAGGTGAGCGTGGTGGCCATTTCAACAGCAAATTGTCATTATCACTGGCATACTCGATTCATCTTCCTGGTAGATTCTTAATGAGAAAAATCCGTACAGTCAACTTAGTTTTTACATGTTTTGTTAAAATTTGAGATTATTTGAGCGAGAATTGGCCATTTTATTAGATTAGAAAATGATTATAAATTTTATATATATATATATATATATATATATATATATATATATATATATATATATATATATATATATATATATATATATATATATATATATATATATATACATATATATATATATATATATATATATATATATATATATATATATATATATATATATAATATATATATATATATATATATATATATATATATATATATATATATATATTTTTCTACTACAGACAAAATCGAAGTTGATTTCTACGGCCTCAGGTATGCTGCCGAAATCTATTGCAGGGAAATAAATAAAGTTTCAAAATAACTAATCTTATGTAAGATAACCGAAATAAAGCAAGCAATAGAAAACTCGTTCAAATTCGCGAACGGCATACAAGAATTCGTAGATTTAAGAATACTCTAAATATTGACGGTGCATCCCAAAAAATTTTCCTTGCTCCATCGAAACCAAATTTGAATATGACAATTTTTGCTTTGAATGTATTTCAGAGAGTCTTGCGAAAGGCACGTGAAATATGACCGAAACAGGAAGAGTAAAAAAAATACAAGCATAAGTTCTCCGTATAATTTCCCCTTCAGTCGTATGACGTATGTGTGACGTAAAAGGTAAGGATGTAATGAAGCTGTGGCGGGCATACGACCCGGATAAGATTTAACACCTTTTGAACAGGTAATACGCACAAACACGGTTGTCATCTCAGATTCCACCAAAGCGGCGACCATGGGCGAATCGACAATGCCCTAGGGGACCAATATTAAGGAACTTCATCTGAGGAAACTCACTAAATACCAGTAACTAATGGAACGATTCATGATTCATGATTCATTCGTTTTCTCCGGCTTATCAACCATTTGGTGATTATTTAAAGCTATAAAATATCTTTACATTCTATAATATATATATATATATATATATATATATATTGGGTGCGGAGGCATAATAATGATTTAGCTATGCAAGTCTTACTAATTAACCCATAGCTAGGAGGGAGAAAAGGTGAATTTATAGCTTTCTAAGCGTATTTGCGCGATTCTTCGATCAAATATACCGAGCCACTATCCACGACATCAGCCGCACCTGGTGTTCCCAAGCGGTCATCCATCTACGTACTGACCAGGTTCTGTGTTGTGAACATACGAGAAACGATGTTTCAACGTGATATGGCCGCAAGCCGGCTGGAACAATAAAGTAATAAGGACGAGCGTATTCGCTGTAAGCCGGTAGATGTAAATTGTTGATAATTTAATCAAGGTCCTGAGAGGCCATTTCTAACCAAAAATAACTCGTATTTGATTAACTGATTTGTTTTCGACTGTTTATCAACTTGTTGGGGTTATTCAAAGCCGAACTTTCTTTTGGATTATAAGAATAATATTCATTTTTATATTGCGAGTGAATATTACATTAACAATTTTTTGAGAATAATAAAGATTTTTTTCTGATACAAGTCCTACTATTTAACCCACAGTTGGGAGGCGGAGGTTGATACATATCTCTCCGAAGGGTATTTAGAGTGTAAGTAAATGCAATGAGCGCAACTTGAATTCAAACTCGGCCCTGCGATAACACATAATTACATTTTTTTTAAGCATTTCACCCCAAGCAAGGCAGGAGTGACACTGGTTCGCAGGGGGTGACATAGAATGAGGGTGAGAGAAATAACTGTGTATAGGGGGAATGAGGAAAGGCTAAAAGATGAACGGTGTTTCAAGACATCAGAAGATGGCGATTGATGTTGCTTTTAAATTTTTGAAGATTGTAGTTTTCAGGGAAGCAAGTAAACGGAAAGGAGTTCCACAGGGGTGAAGTGCGAGAAAAGAAGCTGTTGGAGTAGAAGGGGCGGTTACATTTAACTATTTCAGCAGTAAAAGGGTGGGACCGAGATGTTAATAGTATTTATGTGGTCGGGGCACCAGGAAAAAAGTTCGACAGAAGAGTTACCATGAAAATATTTCTAGAAAAGACAGAGGGAAGCCACGTCTGTAAGAAAGTGACTGGTGTCGAGATGACAAGTCAGATTACATTACAGATCCTTCATTGGATTTTGTCAAGAACTTCGAGATGAATAGCTGGGGAACCAGACTACTAACATAAATTATTATTATAAGAAACAATTTAAGTACGTAGCAATAAGAAGTTTTTTTTGTTTTTGTTTTTTAATCTGTATATCAGTCAGTTATGTGTCATGCGTGATACACGCTTAGGCGATCATGTATCTTTCGATACATGAGTGACGAGGCAGATTTTTACCCGCAGTAGGTTGCTATTTCTTTCCGTGGTAGATCAGTTGCCATCCAAGTCGATAGAACCCGGACTGTCCTGTTATTTACCAATAGCTGAGCGGGGAGAAGAGAATTCATACCTTTCCCGATGGAATTAGCACGTAAGTGAATGTAATGGATCCGACTGGAATTCGAACTCGGCTCTCCGATACCGCAACCCGAACCTGTACATAACGATTAATATTAAGTGCCTTACCAGCTTTGTAGAAATCTTCTTTTCTGGTGCTTATAGCTCATTGTCACATGTTTTCAGGATCACATCAGAGAAGCAAGAGAGATAAAATATAATACCTTGATGATATATCGATTGATGAACTTAATCTCAGCGTAAATGTAAACGACTGGCGTTACTGAGCCACGGCCCAAGGATTTGCTGGGGCGTTCGTTCCGCAAACCTCTGAATGAGCCAAGAGTTACTAGAGCAGTTGTCGAGGGATACCGTATGCTGCTGAGCAAGTCACAACGTGGGTCTGAATAAAGAGAGCATATTCGTAGCTTGCTGCTAAATAGAGATTTTTTAGATGTGGCATAAGGCTGAAAGTATGGGGCACCCAGTGAGGATCGAACTCAGTATTTAGTCGTAATTGATCTAACGAGACAAGGTTGCTAGACATCAAATCACGTCGAGTTGCCCAATTATTTTCAAAACGTTGATTAGATGTGGCACAAGGTCGAAAGTATGGGGCACCCAGTGAGGATCGAACTCACTATTTAGTCGTAATTGATCTAACGAGACAAGGTTGTTAACCATTGTACCATGTTGAAGTGCCTTAGCTTGCTACTAAATGTTTGCAGTCGGGATTCTGATCGACTGCGGTTAGATCAACGAGACGAAAGACGAAAGGTGATGATAATAAAAAAAGAAGACCTGAAAACTTCAATCACCTTCATTGATGATTGATCCCAAAGCGCTCACAGAGAGGTTCTAATTCCGCTGCCAATATCAGAGGATAATCCTAGATTAGTTAATTGTTTTCGGTTAATTCGTTCTTCTGATTTTGCTTCTGTTTATTCCATCGAACCAGAATTTCACTGCCTGGCGCAGGAATTGAACTCAAGACCGAGTTTGTTTTTTTTTTTAGCCTTAAAACTAACGCCTGTTCTTTATGATTTAAATCAGAATTAATTCATCCTCAGATATGACCATCGAAATGGATCGTAAACTGAAGAAAGAATTCTGTTCTAAATTCCCGTAATGCTAACAAATACAAGCAACTGAAGAAGGCTGGAGAATGCGACGGTCGAAAATATAGGGCAGTAATAATAATGATTCCTCATCTATGAAATTCAGATAGAAAGAAATTCTTACGAGTCGGGTTAAAAATCGTAAAAGATATTCGACAATGTTTAATCTTCATGCCTGCAAACAGCGTCTCAAAAGGACTGTTATTTCCTTGACGCCGCTATTACTGTACAATGTTACTCGACAATGTTTATTTACATGATTGTAAAAACATGTGAACCAAGTGCAATGTGATTTTACCTTTTATAAAGATTTATTCTTTATCATTTTATAAAGAAATACATTTGAAAATGATTTTTTTATTAATTTTTAAAAAAATAATCAAAATATGTAAACCATCTACAATGCAATATTTATTATTTGCCATTTTATAAATAAATATATTTGAAAACAATCTTTTTATTAAAAAACTTTTAAAAATTTTAAAATGAAAACATCACCAAAATATGTAAAACAACTACAAGGTAATATTTATTTCGAAAAAGGTTTAAATCGTCGCTATTTTATTTATAATGCCTAGAAAATCTGCAGACCGATTAAAAAAGCAATCTAATAATTAATTTGTGATTAATACCTTTGTTGTCAATTCTCACGAATAAAGAAAATGTATAAATTCATTTTCAGATGTTTGAGTTTTATTAAAATTTTAATCATCCATTTTTAAAACAATAAACATTGTCGTGGAGTGAAGGTAGTTAAAATAATAGCAGTGTTAAGGAAAAGACTGCTGTTTTCACACGCCGTATTTTTAGCGGCAAAAAATGTTAAACGTTGCCGGAGTTTCAATATTTACTAATACTATTTTTTTCTGTTTTAAATTTACACCACCATAAAATAATATGCATTATATGTAGGACAATTTTGAAAAAAAAATAATTAAACGTTTCTTTCTAAAATCAGTCAATTAAAAAAATATTAAAATTTCAGCCGTTTTCGTGACTTTTGTACCACCTTTGATATGTGAGATTGTAATGTTCTAGGAAGCCTCCACACAGGAGTCTGTTCGACAAAATATCAGTTCTAAGCTGACACAAATATGGAAAACACAATGAGGATATAACACACTATTCAGTAGTAATAGTTCGTTAACCATTACTCTACAACTCATTCCATCTTTAATATGATTGAAAATACTGATAAAAGTCTTTCCTTTAAATCAAGAAAATGACAGTTTCTGTTTCTCAGAATCAGAGAATGGTATAAAAGACTCAGATAGTTAAAATGGCTCTTTTTATTTTATAAAGCTAAACTTGAACAACAGGCATCTATTCTCTTATTTAAAATCCCTTGGGTCAGATACTTTGGGAATTCTAAATCTTTTCGATTTTAGAATGGTAGTAATTGGTTATTTACTTTATTCGGACTGTTAGCCTCATCTTCATTGCCATATTCACAACGTTTCGGCCGTTGTATGCTCCGGCCTTCTTCAGGTGACTGGAATTTCGAACCGAACCCTTTATTTCGTCCACCGGGGTATATTATTCTAGATCCACGTGCCATGCCTTTCCCGGATGTCTCAGTTATTTCCCTTCAACAACTCTCCAAGTTTTGGTTCAACACTGCTGTGGCCTGGTATTGAACTCACAACTCTTTGGGTCTAATCACTGGATCTAACCAACGTCTTTTCCACTGGGCTATGTGTAAAGGGTTCGGTTCGAAATTCAAATCAGCTGAAGAAGGCCGGAGTGTACAACGACCGAAACGTTGTGAATATGGCTATGAAGACGAGGATAGCGGTCCGAATAATGTAAATAATGTAAGTAATCATAATACCTCAACTCAGAGATATAGACAAATTGCATATGTACTGGAAAGCATTTATATTGGAAGACCTCATGATAGGGATATATTTGAACGAAGTAGCTAAGTGGTTTTGGCTACTATAACCCAGTAGAATACGGTAGCAGTAATCGACTGGTACCCGTCGTAGTCGCAGGTAAGAAGTGTAGATCAATGGCGTAGTCCAATGGGCGTCGGTATAGACTTAGCTCTCAGACTAAGGCTCTTTGACTCTCCTACACGCCCGTCAGTATTTATGACGGACACCAGCCAATCATATTCCAGTGGGGGGGAACACAGGTGTATGCATATTCCATTACATCACCTCATAATCACAATCAAGAAGAAAAAGTTAAAATGGTATGGACATGTCATAAGAGCCAACAATTTTCCCCACTGCCATCCGACATAACATAATAGCCAAAAGAGTCAGACAGACTGGTGGGGGGATGAAAGATTATTTAGGCTCAGACATTTTCACACAACTCAGACATATGAAGAGAGCTGGTCAAGTGTTCAACAATTCTACATCCACATCCAGTCACGTGATTGATGTTGATAATAGATACTCGATATAAGATAGGCAAATTGATTGTTAACCATAGGGGAATTTGAAGCTCTTAACATTTTCAGTCTTCAAAGTAAAAAAATAATAAATGTAGTGTCAATCGCCATCTTTGATATATTTATGGTTGAAATTGTAGTGCTCTGGGTGGTATCTGCACAGGAGTCTGTTCCATAAAGCAACGTATGTTTTAGGTGATATAAGGTTATATAAACTGGCAAACATTTCACATTTTGCGAATCAGCGATTTAAAGATATTTTCATAAGTTCTGGAATTTGAACGGAAACTATATTGTCTCGTTCCATGTATGCAAATAAAAATGTGGATAAAAAGAGAAATTCTTACTTTTGCTCCTTCGCTTGGTTATTTTTACGTTGAGAATTCCGAAGTCTCTTTTTTCTTTCTTATTTTTTCTTTTTTTTTTTTTTTACATCGTTGGATACCAAACAATGTGATAAATAGGAAGGTTTTTGGACGAAAATATATCACCAAAATGATGCGCAGAATAGTATGTAATCCAGAGAAGGTTACTGAATAAAATAATCACACAAAGGTTGGTAATGAACGATAATACTTAGGACACGAACAACACATATAAGATTCGCCAGCCGCGCGTAGAAGAAGTAGTCAACTGCGAGAAGTGAGTCAAGTGAATTCCACAATGAATCTCCAATTGCAGGATATCTACCAACCGCCCCACGCGGTCAGATGTGACATAAATCCGAATTTAATGTGGGGAGAAATTTATTCCGTAGTATTACATGCTATATCACAGAAAGAAGTCGCACACGTGTTGCTCGTACCAAGGTTCATGGTGAAGAAATTGAATTTAACGTCTTTTGGCAGGATGTCCGGCAGGAATAGATTTTGTTGCATGCTGGGAGTATTTTATTATTTTTATTTAATTCATTTTATACAACGTTTTCATGTTATTGCTTCATTCTATTTATAATTTTCATTATTATTATTATTATTATTATTATTTTATTTGTATTTATTTATAATAATAATATTCTTACAATATGTAAATAAATTATTTATCCCTACTCAGTATCCTCTTTTGTTTGATGCTTGGATTTACGTTTGCCGGTGTGGAGAATGAATTAACCTCCACAACTGTGACAACAACAATAACAACAAGGTTTTGCATTCCAGGTTACCCATTTCTGCCTCTGCGACAATGGGAAAACATCTCTCCGGAAGTCTGTTTCACAAAGCAGCAGTTCTTGGCAATTTTCGAATGGAACTTACTTTTTACTGTAGGTATGCAAAGGGAACGGATATAATTCACCGTTGTGTACGTTGCATGCAGGGTCCCAGTTGTAAAGGCAAAGAGTAATGGGACTAAAGAAGGTAGCTCGTCAGAACAATTGCCATGGAAATAGCGACAGAGCAGTAAGGGGATTGCAACTTTTCGTCAATAGGAAAAGTTTTCTACAGTGGTTACTTTTATGTTATTTTTTTAGCTTAACATATAGATATAGCTTTTTGGCAAACAAAAATCTTTTTTAAAACATATCAACAACTGAGGGCGAATGCTTTTTTCCCCTCATTCTCATGCGTAAGTTTGATGTAATAAATTAGGCCAGTAATATTAAATAAAAAAAAAAAACTTTTGATGCTGAGCCGATCTGCTCTTGAGCCAAAGTTTGTTGATGTCGATTGCTGCCTAAATGCCGAATTTTAGTGGGTAAATTTAGTGATCGACAATTATTATCGAGCAAAATTATAAAGAAATGAATGCGGCCATGGTAAGAGGAGTGGGTTGTTCTGTTGAAAATGATAAATCAAACTCACTTAGATGCTGATATGTTATTCTTTCTAAAACAATGGGCGAGGTTTATGTGTTCTCTACCTTGGGTGGCTCTTGTGCCTTCTATAAAATAATAATATTTGTGATGTGAATGTAAACATAAAGAAAATATAGAGAATGTTAAGATTGGTTAAATACCTGAAGAAAATGAAACTTGTCTTTTAAGTAAACGTATAAATCGATCGAAGATGTATATGGTGGATTTTTAAGCGTAACTTAAGTGTGGCACAAGGCTGAAAGCATGAAGCATCCAGTGAGGATCGAACTCATTTCTCAGTTGTAACTGATCTATCGAGTCAAGCTTGCTAACGACACTACCACGTCGAGGTGCCCAATAATCAGCTCTATATGGTGATTTTCTAAGCGTAGCTAGGATACGGCACAAGGTCAAAAGTATAGGGCGCCTAGTGAGGATCGAACTCACTACCCAGTCGTAATTGTTCTAGCGAGACAAGCTTGTTAACCATTACACCACATCGAAGTACGCCACGTGAAGATGTATATGAAAGCTGATTTTTCAGCGGCAACTTTTAGTGGTGAATGGCGAGCTACATTGGATGGGCCAGTGGTTCGAGTAAAGGCTGATGACTGGAGTAAAGGCTGATGAATGGAGTAAAAGCTAATGGTTGGAGTAAAGGCTGATGACTGGAGTAAAGGCTGATGAATGGAGTAAAATCTAATGGTTGGAGTAAAGGCTGATGACTGGAGTAAAGGCTGATGAATGGAGTTTTTAATGGTTGGAGTAAAGGCTGATGACTGGATTAAAGGCTGATGAATGGAGTAAAAGCTAATGGTTGGAGTAAAGGCTGATGACTGGAGTAAAGGCTGATGAATGGAGTAAAAGCTAATGGTTGGAGTAAAGGCTGATGACTGGAGTAAAGGCTGATGAATGGAGTAAAAGCTGATGGTTGGAGTAAAGGCTGATGACTGGAGTAAAGGCTGATGACTGGAGTAAAAGCTGATGACTGGAGTAAAGGCTGATGACTGGAGTAAAAGCTGATTGTTGGAGTAAAATCTGATGGTTGGAGTAAAGGCTGATGACTGGAGTAAAAGCTGATGGTTGGAGTAAAGGCTGATGAATGGAGTAAAAGCTGATGGTTGGAGTAAAGGCTTCTGACTGGAGTAAAAGCTGATTGTTGGAGTAAAAGCTTATGGTTGGAGTAAAGGCTGATGACTGGAGTAAAAGCTGATGGTTGGAGTAACGGCTGATGACTGGAGTAAAAGCTGATGGTTGGAGTAAAGGCTTCTGACTGGAGTAAAAGCTGATTGTTGGAGTAAAAGCTGATGGTTGGAGTAAAGGCTGATGACTTGTGTAAAACCTGATGGTTGGAGTAAAGGCTGGTGGCTAGAGTGATGGTTGGTTTGATCGATTTGTTTTCTTTTTTTTTACTACTTATCAACCATTTTTTATGTTATTTAAAGCCGAAATCTATTATTGGATTGTAAGAATAATTCTTTTTTTTTAAAAAAAAAACAAAAAAAAAACGTGAATATTGTATTAACAATTTTTTGGAAAATAAGAATGATTTTCAGATAAAGGTCTTACCATTTAACTCATAGATGGGGGAGGCAGTTCTGGGTTCATACCTTTTCTGATGATATTTGCGTGTTAGTAAATGTAAGAAATAGAATTCGACTACTTTTCTTCGATTTATTCCGAACCAGCATCCATTACAGTTCTTGCACATATATGCTTACATCAACAGGTATTCCAAAGCGGGCTAAAGGTTGGGTCCTTCATGGAAATAGTCTACCAACACATCTTAGATAGAGTAATGTCTTAAACTAGTATTGCATATGCCTCTTCAAGTTGAATATTGTTATACAGTAATTAAAGTGTCGCTGCCGACACTGGAGTTTGAACACAGATCACCAGTGCGCAAACACAGGGGGTTCAATTTGTAAGTAGACCATGTAATCGTAAAGTGAAATATATATATATATATATATATATATATATATATATGGGAATTAGCATGACGTCTAAGAGATCACCATCTCTATTCTATCCTCTATTACTATACGGATCACTATTTCTACTCTATCCTCTATTGCTATTCGGATCGCTATTCTTTATACAATTCACTATACTATTTCTCTATACTGGTCACTATACGGATTACTATTACTATGGTTACTGTTCGAGCGAGTATTATGGAGCAAGTACTGTTAGTGCGAGTGTTATACGAAGGCATCTGACACCAGTATTGTTCAACTGTGTTACGTTATCAGTTATAGTTGCATCTGCGATTAAAGTCTCTACTACAACGAGGATTACAAAAGTGACAACGAGTGTTCGTTGACATCACAAAAAATATCAAAATAAATGAAGATAGTTATTGGAAGTTCTTGGTTAAGATTATTTTTTTGTTACAGGCAAAAAATGAGAAGGTTTAGACACGTGATGTGATACCCGTCTGTCTTTTTCTACAAATATTTTCATGACGACTGTTCTGATAAGCTATCTTCCCTGATGCCCCGACTATATGAATTTAAGCGTACTACTAGATTGGCATATAGGTCCCATCCTTTTACTGTTGAAATACTTAACTGTAACCACCGCTTCTACTCCAACAGTTTCTTTTCTCGCGCTTCCCGACAGTGAAACTCCCTTCCGCTTACCTGCGTCAATCGCCATCTTCTGTTGCCGTGATCCCCGTTCTTCTTTTATCCTTTCCTCAATCCCCCCCCCACTATGCACAGTCTTTTCTGTCACTTTCACTCTCTGTAACCCCCTGCGTTCTAGGGGCTCTCTCGTCTTGCTTGGGGTGAAATGCTTAAAAAATATTATCAAAGACATTGCTCTTTCATATTTTGTAGGCTTTCGGCCGTATCACGTTGAAACATCGGTTCCCGTGCGTAGGATCATCGAAGTTAAATAACGCTGAAGCTTGTCAGTACCTACATGACAACTTGGGAATGCCAGGTGATGTAAGCTTGGATGTGCGGGTGGTGTAATAAATAACGTCTCAGGATTGGAAATCGAAGAGCCGTTGGGTTCGTTATATTCACTTAGACCAAATACCCTTGGCAAATTTATGGATCCATCTCATCTCGCCTCCCGTCTATGGGTTAATTAGTAGATCTTGTATCAGGAAATAATTATTATCTCAAAAGATTCTTTAACTTAAAGGCGTTAAATAAACTGCAAAAAGTTGACAAGCTGTAAAAAATATCAATCAAACCTTCATATCTTGTAAAGCTGATTCTTGCTAAACTTGTTAAAAAAACGGGTTTCAAAGACATATTAAAAACAATCTATATAAGGAAATAGTATCCAAGTAGAGAAGATCTCTTGGAGGTAATACGAACTGATGAAAAGTAATGTTAATGTCGAAACAATATAACATTAAGAAAATCTATGACTGAAAAATTGACAAAGTTGACAGAAGAATACCATATTAACATATAAAATGATAATGTTCATGCGATATTTTGTTAATTAACAATATGTAAAATAAAAATAATATGATATACTTTGTGTCATAAAACCTGACACTGCTAAAATAAATTGTTATTAATAATATTAATAAAACGACATTTTGTAAACTGAAACATACATGATATATAAGTAGAGGTTGAAAATGTTAGCAACATCGGTTGGTTAATACCAGTTTTAATGTGAAAACATTGACTGATATATAAAATCTGATACATTGTTGATAGATAGATAGATAGATAGATAGATAGATAGATAGATTTGTTGACCAAAGGTGTTGTTCGGTTTAAGTAAATTTTATGCTTAAGAAAACAAACCTAATAGATACGAATTACAATGTAGCCATGTAAAAATTATCCATATATCTATTTATCCATCTTCTCCAAGAGAGAGAGGGAGAGAAAGACACAGAGAGAGAGAGAGAGAGAGAGAGAGAGTAACATAGAAAAAGATATATTTACCGATTTTTTGATAAATATTTAGTTTTCAATGCGGGAAAATATGGAAAAAAAATACAATTAAGAGATGTGTTCTTATTTTATGAAAAATGGTTTTATTTTGTAAATATACATTTCATGTTCTCTTTTTAAAAAAGTTCGATAAAAGATGAATTTAAAAAGGCAGGAAATTTTTTTTGAAAAAATGGCTGCCGTTATTAATGGCCTTGTAATGCCTGTCCAAATATGTGAGCCATATTTGCGTGTGCATGACCAGCGTGAGCTTGATCATTACCGAAATTATTTGTCGCATGTCCGAAATCTTCTGGGACTTGTTCGGCTACGACTGGCGATGAATATTCTGATTGTCCGTAGTTTAATGACCCGCCATTATATAAACCCCCGTAGCCATTTTCGTAAGAATAGTCATTTCCATACCCCACGCTGTCAGAATCGTCATCGGGAATAGATATTGTACAGCCACAATCATCAGCACTGAAACCAGTACCCCTTGGACACGGCTGCGTCATCCAGCCGTGACCCTCAGAAAAAGTAAGAAAATGTTTAATGTCATTGCCCGGTTTCAGTGGACACGGACCATTCCATGGTTCAGCTTCAGAGTTGTCTTCAGAGCTACTGTCGCTGATCTCTTCTTCAGGAACAGTCATAGAACATCTGCAGGTATCGGCGTCAAATGTAGTCCCTTTGGCACAGGTTTGGTGCAACCAACCATGACCCGGGACCAGCTGCAAATAGATTTGAGGATTATCGGTTGGTTCTCGGGTGCATGTTACCTGTTTGGGGATTTCACAGTCTTCATTCTCTTCGCTGCTGCTATCGTCGTGATTGGCATGTTCCCGAGGAAGAGAGATTGTGCATGCGCAGTCAGTAGCACTGTATGAGGTTCCTTCAGCACATGGACGTAATATCCAGCCATGTCCTTCAACAAATTGCAAATAAGACTTGCTGTCAGAGCTTGGTTTCCTCATACACAGATGAGATTTTGGTTTCAAGATGTCTTCATTGTGCTCTTCACTGCTGCTGCTGCTGCTATCATCATAAGCAGATGGCGCAATGTAATCTTTGCCAGATGTCTGCTGATTCCAAGAATTACCGCGTTCTCCGTTGTTTCTATGATCATAACCGGATCTTGTGATGGAGCTCTTGCCATAAATCTGTTGACTCCATGAATGACCATGTTCTTCACTACTGCTGCTATCATCACTGCCTCCATGAGCAACAGCCATTGAGCATGCGCAGTCATTAGCACTGTATATTGTTCCTTGGGGACAGGGTCGACTTATCCAACCCATACCCTCTATAAATTGCAAATAAGAGCTTTTATCATGGGTTGGTTTTCGTGTGCAGGGAACGGCTCCTTTGCGATAATTAGCGGTATTCCAGGAACTTCCGTCTTTTTCGCTGCTACTCTCGCCATAACCTGCTGGGATTTTAATTCCCTTTCCATGGTGACTCCAAGGATGGCCGTCTTCCTCGCTGCTGCTGCTGCTATCATCATAACCAGATAATGTAGCAGAAACCTTGCCGTAACTTTGCTGACTCCAAGAATGTCTATATTCTTCGCTGCTACTGTCATCATCATTGTCTCCATGAGCAACAGCCATTGAGCATGCGCAGTCATTAGCACTGTATATTGTTCCTTGGGGACAGGGTCGACTCATCCAACCCATACCTTCTATAAACTGCAAATAAGAGCTTTTATCATGGGTTGGCTTTCGTGTGCAGGGAACGGCCACTTTACGATAATTAGCGGTATTCCAGGAACTTCCGTCTTTTTCGTTGCTACTCTCGCCATAACCTGCTGGGATTTTAATACCCTTTCCATGGTGACTCCAAGGATGGCCGTCTTCCTCGCTGCTGCTGCTGCTGCTGCTGCTATCATCATAACCTGATAATGTAGCAGAAACCTTGCCATAACTCTGCTGACTCCAAGAATGGATATCTTTTTTGTTGCCATCATCATTGTCTCCATGAGCAACAATAACTGAGCATGCGCAATCATCAGCACTGTAAGCTGTTCCTTTCGGGCAGAGTTGTCTTTTCCAACCTTTACCCTCTATAAACTGTAAATAAGATCTTCTATCATGGGTTGGTTTTCGGGTGCATGTAACTGGCTCATTATTGCAAGAATCTCCATCTTCTTCGTTGTTACCATAAGTCTGTTGGTCCCAAGAATGAACATCTTCTTCACTGCTGCTGCTGCTATCGCCATTGACTCCATGAGCAACAGTAACTGAGCATGCGCAATCAACGGTACTGTAAGCTGTTCCTTGGGGACAGGGTTGAGTTTTCCAACCTTTACCCTCTATAAACTGCAAATAAGACGTTTCATCATCTGTTGGTTTTCGTGTGCAGGGAATGGCTCCTTTACCAGTATTCCAAGAACTTCCGTCTTCTTCGTTGTTACTGCCATCATAACCCTCAGGTACGCTGAGGCCCTTGCCATAAGTTTGCTGACCCCAATAATTGCCCTCTTCTTCGCTGCTGCTGCTGCTGCTTCTATCATCATAACCGGATTGTCCTCTTTGACTCTTATCATAAGATTGGTAGCGCCAGGAATCTTCTTCGCTGCTGCTACTCTCATCGGAAGGAACAGATACTGTACAACCACAGTCACCAGCATTGAAGGCAGTGCCCTTTGGACAAAGTCGGGTCATCCAACCATGACCTTCGACAAATTGAAGGAAATTATTTTGGCTGCTTGTTGCTTTTAATAAACAATGTCCGTCCCATTCTTCAGATTCGGAATCATCATCTTCACAGCTGCTGTCACTTGAACCATCTTCGGATGCAGAACAACGGCAGGTACGAGCATCAAACATTGTTCCTTTTGCACAAGCTCGTCGTATCCAACCATGACCCTGGACCATCTCCATATAGAAATGGCTGTCATCTTCAGCTTCTCGGTTGCACACTTTAGCATCGGCTTTTCCCCAAATGTTCTCTTCACTACTGCTGCTGTCGTCGGATAAGAAGAGAGTGCAGGAACAGTCCTCAGCACTGTAAGCTGTCCCATCAGGGCAGGATTGTCTATTCCAACCCTTACCCTCTACGAATTGCATGTAAGATCTTCTATCATGGGTTGGTTTTCGAGTGCAGGCAACAGGCGCTGTTTTACCGTTGTCCTCTTCACTGCTACTGTCGCTGTCGCCTTGGTCTTGTTGAGGTAGAGAAACGGAACAGCCGCAGTCCCTTTCACTGAACAATGTCCCTTCTGGGCATGATCGTCGCATCCAGCCATGGTTTGGAACGAGTTCTAAATAACAGCCGGGATCGTCAGCAGGTTTCAGTCTGCATTGCACCTCAGATTTCGTATCCTCACAGTTTTCATCACTGCTATCGTCATTAACTGGACGGTAGACTGCGGCAAAAGCCTGGTTGGTTAAGGCCAGGGCAAGTAGCAATGGCACAAACGTGTAACCTAGAGAAATACGCATTTTTTTTTTTTCGTCTAGGCTCTTCGTTTCTCGCTTTTACAAATTTAGCTCTGTAGATATGTTTCTCGAGTGGACTGGAGGAAGTCTGTGATCTGGAGTTGTTCAGAGTCCCTTTATATACAACTATTTCGTATTACTTTTTTCGTAATGCCATCATCTTCATCACCGCTAATTAATCGACGTTTGGTAAAGCGATGGGGTGGGGTGCTTTAGTAAAATATGACGAAACGTGATGAGTAGTAAAACTATTAGCACATTTACTACATTAATTCAAATCACCAATCAATCACCTATTAACGCACAGCGATCTCCATTTTAGCATGAGCAATGAGAATGTCACCCTAACCGCAGAATAAAGCATTGTAAGTACTGGGTTATATTTTCTTTTAAGGTGTGAGGTGAGTTGGTTTTATGTCAGCGAAACGAAGAATTTCTTTCTTTGCTTTTATCTCCCAACCCCCGTACCACGCTAAAAAAAATTGTTATTGTTGGTATGCGGCTTAAATATCTTCAGATGAAATGTAGGCGGTTTTGTTTCGTATACTCTTAAAATAAATGTGTAATGTGTAAACTGAACCGCAAAGCCATGTTCGTGCGGGAGACAGTTTGACAATTCCCCCGCCGGACACCATACACTTATTTCATGGTGGGAACTTCACTAGAGTTGATATAATTATCCACACGCCCATTTGAAAAAAAAAAAAAAAGACATCTTTCATACGCTTTGTATTTGATTTTATAATTCAATAACTTTTGGCTAATCGGGGTTAGTGAGCAACCTCGGAGACGGGGTAATGAGTTCAATTCTCAGTGGAGGCCTTATATTTTAAACTTTGTGCCAGACAGATAAGCCTTTCGTAAATATGGGCATTTCTCTACAGAGCAATGTTTAAAAAAAAAAAAGTAGTCACTCAGAACATCACTAATGTTTCTCAACATTTTTCCCTTCAGGACGCACTTGTAGAATAACTAAAACTCTGGGGTACACTTTAGATTTTAATAAGGAAAAATTAGTCCTGTAATTTGAAAAGCCGAGTTCGAATTCTAGTTGAGTTCATTAGATTCACTTACGCAGAAATACCCTCGGAAAAGGTATGAATCCATCACTTCTCCTCCCAGCTATGGGCTAAATATCAAGGCAGACTGCGTTCTTTAGCCTAGGTTGGCAACCAGTCTACCGCAGAAAGAAGTGCCAAACTCCTGAAGGAAAATTCCGCCTCGTCAGTCATGTATCGAATGTATACATGATCGACAAAGCGTATATCACGCATAGCACATAACTGACTGACTGGCTTCCCAGTCTAATCTATTACATTCACTTACGTTCTAATACCCTTGGGAAAGGTATGAATCCTCTTCTACCCACAGCTATGGGTAAATAGCAGGACAGACCAGGTTCTATAGCCTTGGATGGCAAACAGTCTACCGCAGAAAGAAGTGCCAAACTACGGAAGGAAAAATCCGCCTCGTCAGTCATGTATCGAATTAGACATGATCGCCTAAGCGTGTATCACTTATGGCACTTAACTGACTGAATTTGAAAATAAGAAAATAATAAAAAAGCCTCCTTAAATAAGCATTTATTTTTTAAGGCATTACATTATATATATAAATATGCTTGTGTGAAACCCTGAACTTGATGTGCTTTAGCAAGTTTCAGAATGTTAGTCCTTATATGTAATAAAACATAATATCATTTCCTCATCACTGCATTTAATATCCGATCTATTTTGGCCTTTAATGTTGGTAAGTGCGCAAAATCCTAATTCACAGAGGTGTGATGTGGAAAATTGCAATCAAATATTCAAAGCTTTACTAGCAATTGAAGGATGTTATTCTTGGATGGAAATCCAAGATTGATCAATGGGCACCTCTTTATGATCAATTTGTAAACCCCGATCAGCACAGATTTAGTGACCAGCTCTTCTTCTGTTAAAGAATTTAGCATCCATTTTAAAATATCAGATAACAAAGACTTGACTTAGACATGGAAATCATATGCTTGATATCTCTAGATTCTTAAACATAAAGATTTTTTTAAATATAAAGTTAATTAATAAATTACACTTCTGTTAACTTAGTGCTGTAGAAGTTTCAATCCTCAAGCGCCGCAAATACCTATTAATTCTGGAAAAAAAATTATGGAATTAGCACACTTAATTCTGTTCGATCCTTAGTCCAGGAGTTTGTTTTGTTTTGTTTTGGTTTACGGCATATCAACATCTCAATGGGTTATTTAATGCCGACAAAATTTTTATTGCTGGTAATATATTTTTCTTCAAAAATCTATTTCTGGGAATATTTTTCCTTGAAGAAATCGAAATCTGGTCATATTTTTTTTTCAAAGAATGTTTGTATTGCTGGTATTTTTTTAAAAGTATTGCTGATAATAATCTTTCCTTTAAAAAATTATTGCTGGTAATAATTTTTTTATTACAAAGTATTTCTGGTATTAAAACCTATTTTTACACAAGTTTGGGTGTTAACTATTTGGCCATAGCTGGGACCCTAACAGTTGCTACAACCCCGGGTCAGGGCGGACCTGGGAACACCAGCAATTAAGAGGTGGTTCTTCGTTCCTCAAAACCTCCTGATCAGAGGCCTTGCTGTTGGACGTAGTTTATCGTCTTACCCAGAACAGGGATGCAGTTTACCAACATATCCAGGACGATGTCCCGAAGTTGGTTGGCGCATATGCTATACCGTCCGATTACCGCAGATTAATAACGATTACCGCAGATTAATAGAGTTATTAAGCTTAAAAACGATGAAATAGGGGAAATTCCACGGATATTTTATGATCGTAAATCTCCCAAGGAGATTATCTATTCATTAAATTAAGAAGTATTATTATTCATCAGAAAAATAGAAAAACGTGAAAATTTCAAGATTAGTCCTGGTTATTATTTTTGAATCATTTCACTCCAAGCAAGGCAATAAAATAAAAGAACAGGAAAGACACAAGTGGTTACATTGATTTAAATTTTTCAAATCATAGAAAAAAAATTATTAGGAGAGAGGACAATAAAAGAACAGGAAAATAAATTATAACTTACGCTTGATAACGATTGACATTGCATTTAAATTTTTCAAGATCAATGTTGACTGGAAAACAAAAAGCTAGGAGAGAGTTCGACAAGCGAGAACTGCGAGAAAATAAACTGTTAGTATATAACTTACGCTTACATCTAGCCGTTTCAATTTTGATGAGATTGCCAATCTAGTAAACATAAAAAATAAATTCTAACGCGAATGACAAACGCAGGAATTAAATATAGAAATTAAATGTATTTACACAATAATACAATGGGTAATACTGTTAGTAAATCCAGGAACGCGGTTAGTAGTAATAATATAATAATATATATATATATATATATATATATATATATATATATATATATATATATATATATATATACAGTCTAGAGTAGGACTTCCTTAGAGTCTGTTAACTTTTAACTGACTTCTACAAGCGGTTACCTCACACTATTACTCTACCTCCAACTCAATCACAATCACTGTCTCTCTCTCTATATTCTGACTGACTCTGGGTATTTAACGGCAGCAGTCCAAGTAACACTCTGGTCGAGTCCACTTATATGAAAAAGGGGAGGACCCCATAACACCCCCCTCCTTAGATCCCTTTTTTGGGGAGTTAGTATTTTTGTCTCTTATGGTTGATAATCAGGGGTTCGACAAATTTTCTCTTCCTGTTTGACCTTCTCATTTCTGTGTCTTCCTGCTGTCTTTGGATCTCAAACGCTTCGAAGATTGCATCCATAGAATCGTCGTTTTCTGTGGTTGACGAGCTTGTCTCCTCAATCCGTCTTTTGTAATTGATCGATATGTCTTCTTTGTGAAAACTTCTCTCCTTGTACTGTGTACATAAGATTTCCTAATCTGTTGATTATTGTGCCCGGCTCCCAGTATGCCATATTGTTTCTAAACATCCTAAAATAAACCCGTTCTCCAGATTTAAATGATCTCTTTGGTACAATCGGTGTATACTGGTTTTTGTTCTTGTTTGGCAATAATTTGTCAAACACAGACCTTATTCTCCGAGAAAACATCAATTCCGCTGGTGAAAGACCCGATGGCGTGTTCACGTTAGGTGTTATTCTGTACACTTGGAGGAACTGTTGTATCGCTTTTATCGTCAGTACATCCTCGGCTTTTTTAACGCTTTTTTAGTGTGTCAACGAATCTTTCAGCTTGTCCGTTCGACCTCGGGTGGTACGGAGCTATCTTGATATGCTTTACTTGATATGTCTCACAAAATTCTTTAAAGTCACTGGAGGTAAACTGTGTGCCGTTATCGCTTACCAAACAATCCGCGACGCCAAATCTCGCGAATAGTTCGTGTAAACAGTTTATGGTGTTTTCTGTCGTCGGGTGTTTAAATCTGGCAACCTCTGGCCATTTACTGAAACTATCTACTGTTATTAAATAATAGTAACCTTCAATGGGTCCTGCGTAATCCACGTGTATTCTGGACCACGGTCTGTCGACTTTAGGCCATGGCCTTTGTATAGAGGGTGGTGCTTTCGCCGCAGCAGCACAACCTTTGCAACTTTCCACCATTTGCGTGATATCATCGTCCATGTTCGGCCAGTAGACAAAACTTCTCATAAGTGATTTCATCCGGTTTTTTCCGGGATGTCCTAAGTGAAAATCTTTTAAGATCCTTCTTCGTAGTGACTTCGGTATTACTACTCTCTCGTTATACAATAATATGTTGTCACAGATTGAGAAACTGTCTGCTAAATTCCTCACTTTCTCTTCTATTTTTTTTCTTGGTATCCTGAATAAACTCGTCTCTTTCTGCTTCTCGTCTTATCTCTAGCAGCGTTACAGGTAGTTCCTTTATTGTATTGCATAGTACCTTACTGATTTCATCTTCAGCTTGTAATGCTGCAATTACCGAATCTTCTAACGGTTCGCTTTTCGCAGGTATTAATCGCGATAGTCCGTCAGCGTGTCCTATTTTCTTTGATGGTAAGAATTCCAGTTTAAAATTGTAGTTTAGTAACACAGTTCCCCATCTTAAAAGTCTGTTCGCTGTATAGACTGGTAGACCTTTTTTTTGAACCGAAAATCGTAAGAAGTGGTTTGTGGTCCGTTTGGAGCGTGAACTCTCTCCCATAAATATATCTGTGAAAACGAGTTACTGCAAAAAATTATGCCCAATGCCTCCTTTTCGATCTGTGAATAGTTTCTCTCCGCCGGTAATAATGATCTAGATGCGTGTGCAACGGGTTTGTTTGTACCGTTCCGCATCTTGTGTAAAATACACGCACCTACCCCATGTGAGCTCGCGTCACTTGCAATAATGATTTCGAGTTCGGGATCGAAATGTGTCAATGTTAACTCTGAAGTTAATTTTTGTATTATTTCCTTAAATGCTTTTTTTTACAGTCCTCTGTCCAATTCCAATTATGCTCCTTTTTAGTAACTCATTTAGTGGAGCCCTCAGTTTATGCATATTATCAATAAATTCGCCATAGTAGTTAGCTAGGCCCAGGAAACTTTGTAGTTCTGCAATATTTTTTGGTTCCGGCATATTTTTAATTGCCGATGCCCTCTCTGGGTCTGGTTTCCTGCCATTTTCATTTATTATCTGACTTAAGTATTTAATTTCCTTTAGGAAAAAAATCACACTTTTCTTCTTTTACTTTGAACCCAAAGTCCTGAAGTCTTCTGAAAACTTCTTTTATGTGTGATGTGTGTTCTTCAACATTGTCGCTCTTAATTAGAATATCATCCAGATAAGTGGTTGCGAAATTCTAGCCCGTGAGCATTGTGTCCATCGATTGTTGAAAAATTGCTGGAGCAACTTTTACTCCGAATGGTAGTCTGTTGAATTTGTACAACCCTTTGTGTGTATTAATGCAAAAGATTTTCGTACTCTCTTCATGCATTGGAATTTGTAGATAAGCCTCAATTAGATCTATTTTTGAAAATATCTTACCTCCGTTGAGCTTTATAAATATTTCTTCTGGGCTCGTTAGTGGGTAATGGTGGTCTTTTATTGGCTTGTTGAGTCCCGTCGAGAAATCTGCGCATATGCGAATTTCTCCTGATTTCTTTTTTACATAAAACACCGGCGCTGCCCACTCGCTAAACTCTGTTTTTGAAAGAATCCCAGTTTGTTCAAGTCTCTCTAATTCTTTGTCTATTTTTTCTATAGTGGCGAACGGTACATTTCGCTTCTTTTTAAAAATTGGTTGGACGTTTTCTTTTAATTCTATTTTGGCCTTAAATTTGTTGCATCGTCCCAACCCGCTTGAAAATACCTCAGGAAATTGATTATATAATTCTTCCTTTAATTTTATAGTATCTGATGGTTCAACCTCTAACTTTTTGCAAAAAAGAGTTGATAGGTAGGTCCCAAACGTTGAACTTCTGCATCCAGTCGATACCTACTAGATTTTCAGTATCTTTCATGACGTATATCTTAAGTTTTTTTTTTGTTTTGCCGTGAAATTTAACATTCACGATTATTTCTCCTCAAATTTTATTCGTTTGCCTGTAACCGACTTGGCAATTTTTTGTGTGTGTAACATGGTAGGTCTGTTGAGTTTTTTCCATGTCTGTAAGTTGATTATCGTGAGGTCGGAACCCGAATCCAGTTGTAATTTAACCTTTTTATTTAAAATTTCCAGTTCCACATATTTCCTTCCGTTGGTGTTGTCATCGTTATTCATCCTTGTAGCTCTTATTCTATTAGTATCTTTTCTATTTCTACATTGGGATGCCTTGTGGCCCTTTTTTCCACATTCAAGACAGTTTTTATATCTAAAGCGGCAATCCTTGTTCCAATGTAGTCCTCCACATCGATAACATGCTGATGGGGGGACTTATATTTGTTCGATATTCGTCATAATTTGTCCTGTATGTTGTACTTTTCCTCTTATTATAAATTTTTTTTTTTTTTCCGGAGAGGGTGAGAATCTTTTTTCATTGTCGTAAAATTTTAGTTTTCTTTCCGGGGAGGGTGAAGAACGTAGACTTTTGTTTAACTTACGTATATGAGAAACAGCTGATTCTTCAATGTCCTTTGCGTCTTTCTTTATACTTAAACATCTCTGGCAATCTTCCGATAATTGCTGTAATGTTAGACCCGGTTCATTTTGTAATTTTGCAAGCATTCTTCTGCGCATTTCGCTATCTTTTGTAGAAACTAACCCTTGAACAAAGATGAGACATTTGAAATTGTCCGGGGTTAATTCCGCTAGTTTAAAGTCGTCACAATGTTTATTTACGATTGCGGCAAACGTGGAATAATCCTCATTATCGCCCTTTACCAGGTTAAGGCATTTCCACCTCCTGTGGAAGAGTGATGTTTTCGGGCTGAAGAGTTCTTTAAGACATGTCACTGCTTCATCATATGTTAATTCATTTGTCTCGGCAAGATATAATCCACGAACTTTGTATATTGTTCAGTTCCTAATTTTCTAAGGAATAGACGTAGCTTTTTTGCTTCTGTCCAATTTTGACAGTCTATGTTAAAGATGTCTTCATGTCTTCTGAAGTAATCTCCAAAATTTTTGTCCTCATCTAGAGAATATTTGAAAATCTCTATAGTATTCCACACTGCGTCTTGCAAAAATGTTGCTTCTTTTTCAATATCTAATTGCTTGTTGCCCGCTACTTTCAATATTAGTTCCTGGAGCTCTATTTGTCTTTCTTGATTTTTTTTTGCGTTTTAATAATTGCTTTTGCCATTTTCTTCCATTCGTTCTTGTAGTTGTAATTGTTGATCATTTTGGTATTTTATCAGTTCTACCAAAATATTTTAAAATCTTCCATGATAACTCAATTTTACGTATTTTTTACTCCTCGTAACTGTTTGTCGCTAATTTGTTGTGGACGAGGGACGGATTTTCTATTTCTTCTTTGTGTGAGTTCGAATCGCTCGCGCAAATTTGTTTTTTTTTTTTCGTGTGTGTGTGCCAATTTTTTTGTTGGACGACGAGGGTTTTTTCTTTTTTCGAATCTTTGAATTTGTTTTTTTTTCTTTTGTTGATCTTTTCAATTTTTTCCGCGTGAGTTCGAATCTTCGTCGCCAATTTGTTGTGGATTCCGAGATGAAATTCGGTCTCCAATGAATGACAAACGCAAGAATTAAATATAAGAAATTAAATGTATTTACACAATAATACAATGGGTAATACTGTTAGTAAATCCAGGAACGCCGTTAGTAGCAATAATATAATATATATATACATATATATTCAGATATTAAAAGAAGGTTTTGATTTTATGGCATTAAAATAACAATACATTTAAATACATTTAGGTCATTTTTTTAGATCAGCAAATATTTGACCTTATCGAACCAATCAGACTTAATATTAAAACAGAATTTAATAGTTGTGTCATCAGCCTAGATACCAAGCTGAGAACTGATGGCATCAGGAAGGTCATTTATAAAAAATTAGGAAGAACGTAGGTCCAAGAAATAGAGCCCTTCGGAACACCGGCATTAATGCAAAAAGATCTAGAAGCGTGGCCATTCAAGACAACGTTTATTTTGCGATTTTACCGAATCAGTTCAAAATTTCACCTAGAAATATCATAACTATTTAACTTGTGAAGAAGTCCATCATGCCAAACCCTATAAAATGCCTTCGAGATGTCCAAAGCAGCAGCCAGAGACTCATCATTCTTATCTAGAGCTTGATATAAAGCGAAAGCACAGTCTAGAGAAGCGAAAGCCATATTGTTTATCGGAAAGAAAACCCAGCGAGGTGAGATGCTTAACTAATTCAGGCCGTACACGCAAGCCACCAATCTGCCACCGGGTGACATGCCACTAGCATTTCCCGCTGGTGGCCCGCTGTCGGACCGCCGGAGTGTTCATCTCGACAATGTTACCACTGGCGGACCGCTAGAAGCCCACCAGAGGACCGTTGGCGTTGGCGTTGCCACTGGCAGCCCATCAACTGTCTACTAGCCTCTTGCGTGTAAGGGAGTTAATTAGGTCAATTAGTATTTTGCCAAAAAGAGGTTGAAAGACCTGGCGATGTGAGATGATTTTTTTTTTTTTAAGAGTTGAACATTTGATCTAAAATGATTTTTTTTCATTTTGCTCTTTGCGTTTCGGGGACACTTATTTTCTGGAATAAGACTTAAAACTTTTTCTCGCATATAAAACTTATATCAATGCTTTTGGAAGGAAGCTTTCGGTGTTGGGAGAAAAAAAAAACGAAAAATGAAATCGTCTAATTTATTTTACAAATTAATAGAAGGAATGATTTTTAGGCAAATAATGCAGATCAACTCAGTAGCATTGCCATAGATTGAGGACAAATATATCCTTAGGCTTAGGCTTCAGTTTCAGCAAAAAATCACTTTTAGTGCGGTTTCAACCCCACCCTTATCATTCTCTTTAGCGCCGTGGGTGCGAGAAGAATTCAAAAAAGACGACACAGGAAAAAAGAAAGAAGAGCAGAGGAATAATTGATAAGCTTTTTAAACCGGTGCAACATTCCTATTATTATTATTTTTATTTTCTTTGAGCTGTTTACACATTTCTTTCCGGGTCCCGTCCAGAGACCTTTTTGGCATCATGACACTTTCCACTGAAAAAAAAAAAAAAAATTACATAGTTAAAGCCCTTCGTAAGGTGTCTGTACTTTCAGAACAATTTTTGTATCCATTCCAGGAATCCCTTCAATTAGTCTACTGCAATCTTTTCCAACCAGTTCTAGAGCTCAAACTACAAAGGGATTGTTGATGTTCCCATATGCCACATCTTCAAGATTTCTATTGCCAAGGTCCTTTACTTTGACAACTTTTTTGAATATCTTCAAAGATACATTGCAGTCAGCAGGGACTGCCATATCAATAAGGAGGCACCGTTTTTGTTTGTGGTCTTTAATAACAATATCTGGCCGGTTGGCCTTGATTGTTCTGTCAGTGTGTATTGTGTAATCCCATAGAATTGTAACAGGTCGTATCTCCGTAACCGGGTCTGGGTGGTGTTCATACCAGTTTCTTTCAGTTTCCTTCCCGTAGAAGTTGCAGATTTTCCAGTGCAGATATTGGCCCAGTCTGTCATGCCGGGTTTTATATTCAGTGGGTGTCAATATCGTACAACCTGATACAAGATGATCAATCGTTTCTGGATATTTATCACAGAATCTGCATTTTGGGCTGACAATATTTTACTATATGTGTTTGATAATTCCTAGTTAGCAAGCATTGGTCCTGCGCAGCAAGGATAAAACCTTCAGTTTCCGCTTTCAACCCTGCACTACGTAGCCACTGATGGGTACGGGTTTTGTCTACGCCAGCTTGTTTGGTACGGGCAGAGTATTGGCCATGAAGCGGTTTATCTTGCCATCGCTTCTGTAACTGGTCGGTTGCATTCGTCTTTGCTGTCTTTTTTAGGTATTTTGCAGTTTCAGCCGGTGTATTGTGCTGTAGTTGCATCTCTACGCCCATTTGAAACTCCATTTTGAATTTGTTGGCTTCTTTCATTACGGAGTAGAGACGCTTACTACTTTCATGTTCCTTGACGCATACCATCATCCAGTCTTCTGTAGTTTCCAAATATCTTTGGAGGCCAATTGTTGTAGTTTTGTAGGACAGTTCTAGTTGAACTAATCCTCTGCCTCCTTCGGATCTGGGCACATACAGACGATCAACATCAGCTTTGGGATGATGCATGCGATAGCAAGTGAGAAGCTTTCTCGTTTTGGCGTTCATTCGCTTAATTTCAGCTATGGTTTAAGGACATTAAAGCTGTATTGCACCACAGGGACAGCCAATGTGTTTATGGCTGATATTCTGTTTTTTGAGTTTAGCTCAGTATTTAGTACCAGACGTACACGCCTGTAGTACTCTTTTTTCTTATTTTTTCCTTCATTTGGGGGTGTTGTATGCCATCTCCTTCGCTAATTCCTAGGTATTTATAAGCTTCATCATGCTCCAGTTCCCTAATCTTTGTGACAAAATCTAAATCTATTAAGGGTGTTTCTGTAATTCTACCTTTCTTGAATGTTACTTTTGCACATTTATCTAATCCAAAGTCCATACCTATGTCGTCACTGAAGTATTTTACAATATTGAGGAGGCCTTTCAACTCATTGTCGTCTTTGGCAAAAGAGTTTGAGATCATCCATATAGAGTAGGTGATTGAATATTTTCTTATTTATTTTGTAACCATAGCTACTGTTGTTCAGTTCATGTGTAAGAGGGATTAAGGATAAACAAAACAGAAGGGGTGACAGAGAATCTCCTTGAAAGATTCCACGTCGGATATTCAGACGGTTGGATATGGCAGTGCCCCCGGTGTGACTAAGGTATAGTTTGGTGTTCCACATTCCCATGCTGTGCTTAAGGAAATTTAATACCACAGGGAAGAGACTTTGTACATTTCCAAAGTCTTAAGGATCCAAGAATGTGGAACACTATCAAAGGCTTTACGATAATCAATCCACGCTGCACTAAGATTTCTGCGTCGTCTCCTGCAATTTTCCAGGATCATTTTATTTATCAGAAGTTGATCTTTGCAGCCATATGAACCTCTTCTGCATCCCTTCTGTTCCAGCGGAAGAATGCTGTTTGTTTCGAAAAAGGAATAAAGTACGGTTCGTCAGTACAGACGTGATCAACTTATACGTTGTGGAGAGACATGTTATCGGTCTATAATTTTTCGGGTCGTCTGTTTCAGTTGTTTTTTGGTATGAGGTATGTAATACCTTCAGTAATCCATTCCGGGATTTTATTGGGATTATTTACAAGCGTTGATAATGTTTTTTGCAAGAATTTCATGGGTAGATGTGAGATGATACAACCAGAAATTGGGCAACTTGTCATTTCTGGGGATTTCCATTTTTGGGATTTCGTTAGAGCTTGCCTAACATCATCTGTGGATATATTTTCCCATTCTTGCAGAGGTGTATCCAGCAGTCGTTCTTCTTCACGCCGTATCCATTCTGCATTTGGATTATATTCCTTTGGGCTGCTCCAAATATTTTCCCAAAATGTCTGTACATTATCAATCGATGGTGGCCTTTCGACATGTATAGGTGTTTTTCCAATTTCCCTGTAAAATTTCTTAAGATCTGTTCGGAATATTTTATTTTGGCGATAGAACCTACAACTTTTTTCGTATCGTCTTGTTCTCTGTGTCTTTAGCTGAAGTTTCTGCTTCAGCATTTTCTTGATTGATGGAATATCAATTAGGGATTTAATGTTATATTTCCGCTTGATCTTTTGAATTTAATGTGTGAATATTAGGGTTTCTGGTGAGCTCATCTAATATAGAAAGCTCACATCTGATTTGTTGTATTTCTCGAATCAGTTTGGTTTTCCAAGCTGGTTCTCTGTGTCTGTTAATTTTATTTATTGTCTCAACTCCAAGCTACCGAGTCGCTGCTAAAGCTGTGGCGTATATGACGTTGTTAACTTCTGTGATGTTTCCCGGTGGTTTATCTGTTAACAGTGTTTCCAGAGCAGCATTGTATATTTTCACGATGTGCTTGTTGGAGTTCGTCATATGGATTTTCGGGAGCTGGTCTCTGTCTGACAATTGTATTAATGTTACTCTGCTGAGTACTTGGATGACGTCATTTTTCGCTTCGGTGATTTCAGCTTCGTGGTTTTCAAGGAATTCTAACTTATTGTCACTGAAGATGACTCCAGGTACAGTTTCTGGAGGACTGTAGGTTGTGTTTAAGGTAGAGTCTTGGGTTTCATTTCCTGGGAGATTATTTCGTATTTCATTCGCTTTAGCGTCCACCTCATCCTCTGTCGCATTCCTTATTTCTACATTCGTCTCAATAGAGATTAAGTGATGGGTCATAGTATTTTGTCTTATATCTAATTTTATCTTATCTATTTCTGCCTTTGAGAGTCTGTTGTTTCGCATGAAATTACGGACAAATTTTTGTTTGGAAAATATTTTTTACATCATTAACCGTACTTTAAATATTTGGTATGTTTGATTGGTGGTGTTTTTGCTGGGTTTTCGTTAAAAGTGAAAAGGATGTCAACCATTGTTGATACTCTTCGCGGCTCCATTTCGTTCGTTTACTTTTTATTTCGTTTATTATTATTATTATTATTATTATTATCTGATTCGATTTCTGTTGTATACTCATTTCCTTCCGGGTCCCAACCAGAGACCTAAGCATCAGAAATGGCGTCATGACATTTTCCAATTAACATTTTTTAAAAAAAAAAAAATAAAATTTAAGAAATGGAACATTTTGAATTAAAGGCCATTATAAAATTGAACTGTACAATTGACGACATTTTTTTTTTTTTTTTTTTTTTTATTTTTTTTATTTCTACAAGGTATCCCTTCGAGGAGTCTATCGGAATCTTTTTTCAATCAAACGGAGGGTTGCAACCAACAAGCGGAATTATTTGTCTTCAGGTACCAAATTTTTGAGATTTAATTTCAAGATCCTTGCATTTTGACAGTTTTTTTGAAGATATTTAAAGATACATTATAAACTGCATTTGCAAATTTTAAATAATAAGGTTCACATTCTGTTTTTGTGGTATTTTGATCTTTGATGTCTGGGTAATTAGCTTTGATTGTTCTGTCTCTTTGTATTGAAATGACCCAAAAACTGTTACTGATCCTATCTCTGTAAATGGGTCTGGGTGGTATTTATACCATTTTTTATATTTATATTATTATTACTATTTATTATTTTTGTAGTACGAGTTACCTGCAAGTCTCAATCGGAGTTTTCAAAAGACAGTTTTTTGTATCAGAAGATGGAAACAGATACGGCACTATTCAATGAGATAAAAAAAATGTAATTATGGTCACTGCATTGAGAAAAATCTACATAAGCTGTAAGAACAACCGAAAATATTTGCATTTTTGCACTTGTAAAACTTTGGACTGCTAAGTATTTTATCCACATAATTGTTTGTCCCTTTTTAATATTAATTCCCAAAAACTCAATAACAACAGGTAATAATGAAACCGGTAATGATATATCCGGGAGAGGCATAGAACGTGGAACTAGGACAATTTACTTTATGGACGAAAAAAGAAAAAAAAAAATTCGAATCACTTGAAGTTATTTCTAGATTACAACCGCTGAAACGTCATAAATATGACACCAAAAATGAGGACAGCAGTCCGAACAATATAAATAGTGTGAGATAAACTGGAATCTGGAAAAGAGAGAAAAAACAGACCAAAGGATCAGAAAACTCTATTTAGTCTACTGATTTCTATCTCGAGGTCCTATATTTGCTTAGTTTTCTGAAAGGTTTTCAAATATGTGATTTTATCGGATGGGAATGCAACATCTATCAGCAGACATGTATTTCCAATATGATTTTTTTAATAATTATACCTAGTCGATTTTCCTGGTATCGCACTTTGGAGGTAGTCAACGGAAATTCTGTTCTTGAGGCAAAGTGTCTCCAAGACGCTTCACAATGAAGAATCTTTCGAAGAATGCTCATAGAATAAAGGATAAGTTTTCTGAATGTCTACAATGTGGCCTCAATTCTAATTCTTTCTAAACGCTCTTTCAACCCTCTAGGTGGTGTTCCAAGTGCACCTATTACTGCAGGAATCACTTCAACAGTCGTGTAGTCCTGGTTATGACGATTAACTATATCCGGCAGCAAGGCGTTTGATTAGAAGTATTGAGATTTTCAGGAGCATGGAACCACTTTTTAATTGCTGTTGTGTCCAGATCCACCCCAGCTCTGGGGTGGTAGCACCTGTTAAGGGTCCCAGATAAGGAAAGATTGTGAACACCCAATCAAAAACAAAACACGATGAAAGTATAAAAATATATTTTTTTAATATATTTATATATATTTTTTAATATTATAGTAAAAAATACCAACAATGCATTTTAATATTTAAAAAAATACTAACACTATAGTAAATTTACCAACAATACATATTATAGCAAAATGACGAATAATATACAGTGTAACCCGGATATAAGAGACCCGGATATAAGAGAAACCCGGATATAAGAGAGATTTTCTCTGGTCCCAAATTAGAGCCCATACTTACCTAAACAAAATAGACCAAACCCGGATATAAGAGACTTCTTCTCCGGTCCCGTTACAACTCTCTTATATCCGGGTTACACTGTATTTTATCTGTTGTTCAAGGCATACAACTGCGTTCAAAATGTTTAGATTTTGGCGTTAAATAACCCATGCAGGGTGATATGATTCTAAATAAAACCAACTAACCAAAGAAAAACAACCAACATTAAAGAAAACATTCATGATATTAATCCGTATAATATACAATTTCTTAAAACAAATTGTATTCCAAAATAAAACTTCATCAAAACTATAACATAAAGCACACATCACCGCCTCTAGTAATCAAACCCACACAAACATATATAGAGAAAAAAATTCTGAGTATCATCTACCATGTAATCAAGTGCGAAAGCAGAATAACGTATATCATATTTTTATTACTTCAATACACCCATGAAAATTAAAGCTTGGCATTAAATGACTGTTGTGGACCCAGAATAGGTCCGAAAGAAAACTCAGCAATTTAGTGAAAACGTATTATTAACAAAAAGAACGAATACAAAAGTGTTGCGCGTCCGACTGACGGCAAAGTACAGTAGTCAACTCGTCAAATGTAAACAGCGATATTTAGTTACCCAAACCACCACGAGGGTTACATGCACAAAGGCCGGTTTAATGTGGGATCTCCGAGCCTATAGGCTATAAATATATATATTTGAACCCGCCTAAACGGGTTATAGGGGCAGTCAACCTCCCTGAACGAGATATATATATTCGACGGAGCCTCATCCGGGTATATCTGTGCATGAGGGCAGAGAGTTCGACTGTTTATCTGGAACAGGTCAACTATAGACAGCTCTCTTGATAGGCATAATCTCCCCGTATATATAGTAATAGGACGAGTCCATTTAGTCCATAAAGGTAGGTCCGATAACAATGACCCATATTGATATGCCGTTAAACAAACAAATCAATCAATGAACAGCCATGCACCATAGAGTTTTTCAACTCCTTAATCAATTTCTGGTATTTTATAATCTTTTAAGTTTCTTCAGAGTCAACTGACAGAAAAAAAAAATGAAAAAACGTGTTCGGGTCAGTAAGGTTCGATCGTGTATCATTTCCTCCTACTTCCTGCAAGCTTACGGTCATAACACGTTGAAATACCAGTTCTCCTACGATCATCAAAGTTAAGCAAAATAGAGCCTGGTCATTACCTAGATGGGTGACCCCCTTGAGAATACCAAGTACTGTAAGCTTAGATGTTCGGCTGGTGTAATGCACAACGGCTCGGAATTGGAAATCGGAGTTCTAATTCCAGTCGAGTTTGTTATATTCACTTAAGCGTAAATACCTTTGGGAAATATCAAGTGCCTTGAGGAGTTAGTGCTGGTCTGGGTCAAGTGTGTGGTTGCTGGAAGACCCTATATCTGGAAACAGGACTCTGCACCATGCTACACAAGCAGGAGAACCCAGTCATAGCTGTAAGACAATTTCTGTCCCCGCATCACGCCTTATATCGTGTCACCTAACTCCCCAAACTACACCCCCTTGATTATCATGTGTGGAACGCAGTTGAGCAAAAGACCAGCAAAACCCCTTGTAAAACCAAAGATGAACTAAAATCAAGGATTATGGCAGCATTCACCAATTTAAAAGGAGACGTCCAAAAGAGTTGCAGGAAATTCCGTCTATAGAACGTCGTTGAAGCCAATGTCGATTTTATTGAATAAATTTACTCTTTAGTATTACAAGATTTTTTTTGTGTGTAATTTTGGTAAATATATTTTTTGAAAAGAAATTTCAGTTTTATCAGGTCATCCCATAAGTTCTGTCCGAATTTTAACTTTTTGTTAAAATGAACGAAATTTAAAGAGTATTTTATAATGTCTAATGGAGCTGAACATTATTTTTATGTTTAGATGCATTTAAACTGATCAAATTTTATTTCAGAAAACAATAAAATTAAATTTTGTTTGATTAAAACCCTGCTAACATGGAAGTACCCAAGAATCATTTGAGGCACATAATGCTTTATGAGTTCAAGAAAGGAAACTCAGCAGCCGAAGCGGCTAGAAATATTCACTCAGTTTATGGAGAGGAATGTGTGAATGAAAGAACTTGCAGAAGATGGTTTGCAAAATTCAGAGGTGGAGATTTCACCCTTGAAGATGAAGATCGAACCGGACGTCCAGTTGAGTTTGATGAAAAGCTTCTTGAAGCAGCCCTTGAAGAAAATTCTGCTTTATCAGTTGAGGAATTGGCAGTGGTTCTCAGTTCAAACCATACAACTGTTCATCGTCATCTTCAACATCTTGGAAAAGTTTCTAAACTTGGAAAATGGGTGCCTCATGAATTGTCTGAAAACAACCTCAAATCCCGAGTTGACATCTGCTCTTCTCTCCATTCTCGCCAACATTTTTCAACTTTTTTGAATAGACTTGTGACTGGTGACGAAAAATGGATGTTTTATCGAAATGTTAAGCGTAAGACATTGTAAAGGGAAGGACCCCAGCCACACGAGAAGTGGATTGAGCAAAAATTTTCTTCTTTCAATCTGGGGAAGGACCTAATGCCAATTAATGTTCAAATATACTGTCAGCAATTAAGCGTTTGAACCTTTGAGGAAAAAAAGACCTGCTCTAGTGAATCGAAAAGAGGTGATGTTTCATCAGGACAATGCGCGACCCCACACAGCAAGAATCACGTCACAAAAGATCGAAGAACTTGGTTGGGAGAAAATTCCTCATCCACCGTATTCTCCCGATCTTCCTCCTTCAGACTACCATTTGTTTCGTAGCTTACAGAATCATTTGGAAGAAACAGCTTTTGTAACACAGGAAGAGGTTAAAACTGACATTTGTGAGTTCTTCGAATCAAAGCCAAAATAATTTTACCGTAATGGAATTAGAAAGCTTGTTAATAGATGGAAGGAGGTCATAGATAATCAGGAAAAATACATTGTTGATTGAATCTGTAATTTAATGTAACATTTGGTCAGTTGTTTTCTTTATTCAAAATGCGGACAGAACTTATGGGATGACCTGATATTTTCATTTTTGTGGCATTTAGACGACAATTTATCCATCGCACGTCGTATTGCGATCATTTTGTTTAAAACTTGTATTAAAAAAACAAAAAACAGATGGAGACAGATTTTTTGCAACATATTTCAATAAAATTTGAACTTTCAAAATTATAGCTTATAGTTTATGCAGAATACAAATCGATTTGTCTTTGCTACGGTTAGAAGTCCTCATGTCTATTAATGAACATGTAAAAAGAGAGACATTGTACAGTGTCCGACAGAAATACCTCCCACACAATGGTAAGATATTAGCTAGATGAAGACACCATTACTACTAATGTCTTACCATTATATGAGAGGTATATGTGGGAGGTATTTCTGCCGCACATTGTATAATTAGCCATTTGGCACTGAACTAAAAAATAACTACAGAGATAATGTTTCTGCACTGAACACATTCTGCTTATTAATGATTGCATTGTGGTAAGGCACCCAATACATGTTTACTACTGAACATGTAAATACCCAAAATACTTATCAGTATCTACAGACCAGATACCAGTGTGATAGACTGTAACAATCATAAGGGGCACCTAGTGAGGATCGAACTCACATCACCAATAATAACCAGTGGACTAATTTGCTATGACATTGTTATTCATTCCAGTTGAGAAATAACTTAGTTTTAAGAAAACGAAGAATCAAAAAAAAAAAACAAATTAACCATTGTCCTCCTGGTGTCAATTTAAACTGACATCGTTTCTATATATTAAGATCATGTTGCTTAAAAGCTTCTATTTTTAAATAATCAACTAATATTTTCCCGCTGTCATATTAAACTGACACCTTCTTTCTTTCCATATATTGTGATCATTTTATTTAAAACTTGAATATTTTAAAAAATTTCAGATGAAGACTTGGATTATTTCCAACATATTTCAATGATATTTTAACTTTCAAAATAACAGTTTATAATCGTAGTTTAAATATATGGAAAAAAAGAAGGTGTCAATCTAAACTGACGTCAGGTGGATTAGGATGAGACAAATAAAAACCAGTGAGACATGGGTATTGTTAAAGAAATATATTTTATTATATATGAAAATAAAACCTATGCATTTTAGCGGTCAGACATTGATTTGTCCAAAATACAAAATAAATTGGTTTACAAATGTCCGCATACATTTCTTTCTCTTGAAATCAATTATACGAAGAACCAGACCCATGTGAAAAGCGTGAAGCACGACCATTGTTGAAAGTGGTATGGTGCCAAGAATTACCATCCTCTTTTTTGTTACTGCTATCTCTGTCAGAATGCGAAACGTGCCTGTTACCAAACGAAGCAGCCTTCCAAGAATTACGGTACGCTCCGTTGCCGCTATCACCAAAAGAGGAAGTTGTGCTGGAGTCCTTGTCGTAACTTTGCTGACTCCAATAATACTGGTCTTCTTCGCTGCTGCTGCTGCTACTATCGTCACTTTCTCCATGAGCAACGGTAACTGAGCATGCGCAGTCATCGGCGTTGTAAGCTGTTCCTTTGGGGCAGGGTTGAGTTATCCAGCCCCAACCCTCAATAAACTGCGCGTATGAGCTTTTATCGTGGGTTGCTTTTCGGGTGCAGGGAACGGCTTGTTTATGATAGCTAGCAGTATTCCAAGAACTGCTACCTTTTACGCTGCTACTGTCGCCATAACCTGCTGAAACTCTGGAGCCTTTTTCGAAACTTTGCTGACTCCAAGAATGACTATCCTCCTCGCTACTGCTGCTGCTGTCATCACTACTTCCATGAGCAACACTAACTGAGCATGCACAATCGTCAGCACTATAAGCTGTTCCGTCGGGACAGGGTTGCCTCTTCCAGCCTTTACCTTCTATGAACTGCAAATAAGATATTTTATCGTGGGTAGGTTTTCGCGTACAGGGAGCAGCTCCTTTAATATAGCCAGCGGTATTCCAAGAACTGTCACCTTTTACGCTGCTACTGTCGCCATAACCTGCTGAAAATCTGGGGCCTTTTTCGAAACTCTTCTGACTCCAAGAATGACTATCCTCCTCGCTACTGCTACTGCTGCTGCTGTCATCACTGCTTCCATGAGCAACACTAACTGAGCATGCACAATCGTCAGCACTGTAAGCTGTTCCGTCGGGACAGGGTTGCCTCTTCCAGCCTTTACCTTCTATGAACTGCAAATAAGATATTTTATCGTCGGTAGGTTTTCGGGTACAGGGAGAAGCTCCTTTAGTATCACTAGCGGTATTCCAAGAACTTCCGTCTACTTTGATGCTACTGTCTCCGAAGCCAGATTTTGGGCTGCCGCTCTTGCCATAACTTTGCTTACTCCAAGACTGACTCTCTTCTTCACTGCTGCTACAATCTTCGCTATCTTCGGGAGTGACAGTAACTGAGCATGCGCAGTCATCGGTGTTGTAAGCTGTTCCTTCGGGGCAGGGTAGAGTATTCCAGCCTTTACCCTCGATAAACTGTAAATAAGAGCTTTTATCATGGGTTGGTCTTCGTGTACAAGGAACGGCTCCTTTACCATAGCTAGCCGTATGTATGCTCGGGCCTTTGCCATAAGTTTGCTGATACCCCAAATTACTGTCTTCCTCGCTGCTGCTGCTGCTGCTATCGTCACTCTCTCCGTGAGCAACATTAACAGAACATGCGCAATCGTTAGCACTGTACGCTGTTCCTTCGGGGCATGGTTGACTTGTCCAACCCTTACCTTCTATAAATTGCAAATAAGAGCTTTTATCATGGGTTGGTTTTCGTGTACAAGGAACGGCTCCTTTACCATAGCTAGCCGTATGTACGCTGTGGCCTTTGCCATAAGTTTGCTGATACCCCAAATTACTGTCTTCCTCGCTGCTGCTGCTGCTGCTGCTGCTATCGTCACTCTTTCCGTGAGCAACATTAACAGAGCATGCGCAATCGTTAGCACTGTACGCTGTTCCTTCGGGGCATGGTTGACTTGTCCAACCCTTACCTTCTATAAATTGCAAATAAGAGCTTTTATCATGGGTTGGTTTTCGTGTGCAAGGAAAGGCTCCTTTACGATAATTAACGGTATTCCAGAAAATGCCGTCTTGTTCGCTGCTACTCTCGCCATAACCTGCTGGTATTTTAATATCCTTTCCATGGTGACTCCAAGGATGGCCATCTTCCTCACTGCTGCTACTGTCACCATAACCGGACCGTGTATTGCTGGTCTTGCCGTAAGTCTGTTGTCCCCAAGAATGGATATCTTCCTCACTGCTGCTGCTAACATCAGTGTCTCCATGAGCAACCGTAACTGAGCATGCGCAATCATCGGCACTATATGCTGTTCCTTCAGGACAGGGTTGACTTGTCCAACCCTTACCCTCAATAAACTGCAAATAAGTGCTTTTATCATGGGTTGGTTTTCGTGTGCAGGGAATGGCTCCTTTGCGATAATTAGCGGTATTCCAAGAACTTCCGTCTTCTTCACTGCTACTGTCGCCATCGCCTTCATGTACGCTAAGGCCTTTGCCATAAGTTTGCTGACCCCAATGATTGCTGTCTTCCTCGCTGCTGCTGCTGCTGCTATCATCATAACCGGATCGTTCGCTTTGACTCTTGCCATAAGATTGGTACTGCCAGGAATCTTCTTCGCTGCTGCTACTCTCATCGGAACGGACAGATACTGTACAACCACAGTCACCAGCATTGAAGGCAGTGCCCTTTGGACAATGTCGGGTCATCCAACCATGACCTTCGACAAATTGAAGGAAATTATTTTGGCTGCTTGTTGCTTTTAATAAACAATGTCCGTCCCATTCTTCAGATTCGGAATCATCATCTTCACAGCTGCTGTCACTTGAACCATCTTCGGATGCAGAACAACGGCAGGTACTAGCATCAAACATTGTTCCTTTTGCACAAGCTCGTCGTATCCAACCATGACCCTGGACCATCTCCATATAGAAATGGCTGTCATCTTCAGCTTCTCGGTTGCACACTTTAGCATCGGCTTTTCCCCAAATGTTCTCTTCACTACTGCTGCTGCTGTCGTCGGATAAGAAGAGTGCAGGAACAGTCCTCAGCACTGTAAGCTGTCCCATCAGGGCAGGATTGTCTATTCCAACCCTTACCCTCTACGAATTGCATGTAAGATCTTCTATCATGGGTTGGTTTTCGAGTGCAGGCAACGGGCGCTGTTTTCCCGTTGTCCTCTTCACTGCTACTGTCGCTGTCGTCTTGGTCTTGTTGAGGTAGAGAAACGGAACAGCCGCAGTCCCTTTCACTGAACAATGTCCCCTCTGGGCATGATCGTTGCATCCAGCCATGGTTTGGAACGAGTTCTAAATAACAGCCGGGATCGTCAGCAGGTTTCAGTCTGCATTGCACCTCAGATTTCGTATCCTCACAGCTTTCATCACTGCTATCGTCATTAACTGGACGGTAGACTGCGGCAAAAGCCTGGTTGGTTAAGGCCAGGGCAAGTAGCAATGGCACAAACGTGTAACCTAGAGAAATACGCATTTTTTTAAAAATATTATTTTCTAGATCTTTAAAGCTGAGTTGATTTTGCTTTGGGATCTAAACGAGAAATGTGATGTTAGTCTCGTCTTTTCGGCTATATATATATATGTACCGAAACCTTTGGAGGGGGTGGCTATTTTGTGGTTTTCATTCTGGCCAAACTTCTTATGTATGTAATAATTGTGGGGACCAATCAAGGGTATGAATAAGTAACTTACGTAAGACATGTGAGAAAGGTAAAGTGTACGTGACTCATTAATGTACATTAAGGAACTGATGTCATTTCTTCTCCACCCGATGACACTCAACTGATATTCGCTTTTTATTCCTGACAGTTTGCCGTCGTTTGGTTTTCATTGTATTGACTCCATTGTATTGCTTGTACAAGATTCATAAATTTAAATGCTGACTTTTTAATTATCATGAGGTAATTAAAGTCCATAATGACGTTTCTATTATCTCAATGCTTAGGCTTTTTCGACAAAGGTTTTAAGCTTCTGTGAAAAATGGCCTTTATCTTTTTTTTTAATAAATTCCATCTTTTTCTTCTCAGACAAAAATTTTTTCATAATAATCTGAACATTTAGAGAAAGGTTTCGTGAAGAAACAATAATAATAATAATAATAATAATATGAAGACAGATAATAACAATAATAATCGGAGCACTGGGCCTCGTGAGAAACGAAATGAACAACTTTACTAAGTGTCGCAGGTAACATCAACATAAAAGTTGCCCAGAAGATCGCCCTACTACGAATATTAATTAATTATTAATAAATTATTTTATTTAATTAATTATTAATAAACTATTTTATTTTTACTAATTATTATTTTAAGAGTAAGAGGGTATAAATATTAAAAGATTTGAAATTGACAACTTTTGATATTTCACTGAAACAGAGGTTAAGCACTTAGATATTTCTGTCTTTTTTTCACTGAAACCAAGTAGCGTCTCTGATATGTCTTGTCTTTCCGCGCGATCAAAACGGAATAGTCCATTATTTATTAGTTATTGGCAGGGCGTAACGGTTGTGGAAAGTAACAAAGGGCAAATCACAGTTATAATGGGATAATACTATGCTAATGCTTTAAGTTAAAATATATCTGTTAAAGAGTATGATAAAATTATATTCGAAATATGAAATTGTAAAAAAAAAAGTAGCACCTTGAAACTAATATTATCCTTATAAGAATAGGAACACTGAGCACGATAAAAACGGTACAGACAAAACATGAGCAAAATCCATTGAAGCCCCTATTTACAATGGATTCAAAAGATTGCACTGGATGGAACTGCTTATCTATTTGAAAGAATATTATTAAGGTAATAAATTTATAAACAGAGTTCATGTTAATTATCACCTAACAACAACGTCCTTGATGTCATCAGATCCCAAGTAGGTATATATGCAGATGGCACAACTATTTAATCCTGTCTTAGTAGCAAGTCCGACAGGTCCGAAAAAGTTAAAACTGGCAACTTCTCTTGAAAAGGAACTCAAATCAATAGTTAACTGGGGCGAGGAATGGTTTGTAAATGTTAACGCCTCCAAATCGAAATTGCTATCGTTTAATCACAACAGAGAACATTTTCTGTTTGACATCAGTATGGCTGCTGCTAACCTCCAGGAGGGAAACTCTTTAAGCTTTTTTTTGGGGGGGGGCGCGTTTTCCACTGAGGTGAAGTGACGTGATTCTATTGAATCAATTGATAGGTCTACTGCTAGGAAAGTTGGTTCACTGTGTCGTGCCAGACAGTTTTTCTGACCAGAATCCATCTTGCACATTTATAAATCTACCATTCATCCGTGCATTGAATACTGGCACCATATTTGGTCTAGTTCTCCTACTCTATATCTCAAAATTCTTGACGAAATTCAAAGAACGGTCTGTAATGTAATCGATCTTGACCTGGCATCTCGACTTCAGTCACTTTCTCACAGACACGATGTGGCTTTCCACTGTCTTTTCTTCAAATATTTTCATGGTAATTGTTCTGGTGAGCTTTCCGTCTCGGTGCATCGACTGCACTAATTTTAGCGTGTTACTAGATTGGCAGTTAGGTCTCACCGTTTTACTGTCGAACTCGCTTAATGCAACCGTCGGTTTTATTCTAATAGTGTCTTTTCTCGCACTTATCGCCTGTGGAACTCCATTCGGGTTTCTTGCTTCCCTCCCACCTTCAATTTTCAAAAATTTAAATGCAAAGACAATCGCCAAATTCTGTTTTCCTGAATCTTGTTCCTTTATTGTCCTTTTTCTTCAATACAGTCTTCTCATTCTCTTTTAATCCCCTTAACCCCTTGCGTCCTAGTGGCATTATGACCTTGCTTGGGGTGAAATGATTGAAATAAAACTTATCCGAATTTGTGTCAGCGAAATGCATATATTTACTGTCTTACTTTAAACTATCTTTCGAGTAATGACTCAAGGAACTGGACTGAACAGAAAGTGAAAGAAAATAATAATAATAATAATAGAAATCTCAAAATGTGACATATGGGAACATCAACAATCCCTGTTGTAGTTGGAGCCCTAGGACTGGTTGGAAAAGATTCCAGTTGACTAATTGAAGGAATTCCTGGAAGTCCATACCTCAAAGAGATACAAAACATTGTTCTGACAAGTACATCCCACACTTTACGAAGGGCTTTATCCATGTAATATTTTATTATTATTATTATTTTGTCATGACGCCATTTCTAACCTTAGGTCTCTGGGCAGGACCCGAAAAGAAATGTAAACGCCAGAAATCAAAGAAAATAATAATAATAATAATAATAATCTTGTATCAGGTTGCACGATATTGGCACCCACTGAGTATAAAACCCGGCATGACAGAGTGGGCCAATATCTGCACTGGAAAAAAACTTCTACAGGAAGGAAACTTAAAGAAACTGGTATGAACATCATCCAGACCCGTTTACGGAGATAGGACCTGTTACAATTCTATGGGACTACACAATACACACTGACAGAACAATCAAAGCCAACTGCCCAGGCATTGTTATTAAAGACCACAAACAAAAAAAGTGCCTCCTTATTGATATGGCAGTCCCTGCAGACTGCAATGTATCTTTGAGATCTTCAAAAAAAACTATCAACATCCAAGGATCTTGAAACAGAAATAAAAAATGTGGCACACGAGGACATCAGTAATCCAGTTGTACCTGGAGCACGTGGATTGATTGGAAATGTTTCTTGATAGACACATTGAAGGGATTCCTGAAGACCAATGTTTTTAAAGAAATACAAAGAATTGTACTGATAACTAGAGCTCACACATTACGAAGAGCTTTATGTAAAAAATGCGTGTGATCTTACGTTTTTTTTTTTTTTACAAAATGATCAGTGAAAATACATGATGCCATTTCTGACCTCAGGTCTTTGGTTAAGACCCGAAAGGAAATGTGTACAAGAGAAATCAAAGAAAATAATAATAATAATAATAATAATAATACCAAGAAACAGCTTAAAAATAAAATTTTTCGCTTTAGTGCAAAAAAAAGGATTATTTCCTGGAATCTTTCTGTCTCGCAGGACGCTGTAGGGATACCTAACACCATTGAGAATGCGCAAGTGAAAGCCGACCTTGGAACAATTCATGTACTGAGGAAAACCCTGTGTCTCTAAGCTGCAAGTAGGAGATACATCACCAGGCCAGAACATCATAGAATCGGAGAGGATCTCAAATAATAATAATAATAATAATAATAATATAATAAAGATGAAGAAGCAGGGGCAGGGGTTAATATATAATCTTAGTTTTATTGGAAAGAACAAGGGAGAGTAGTCGCCATATTTAACTCAGCATTGAATATTGAAATCTTTTTGCCAATGAATAGCAATTTCGATCCCCAGTGTTTGCTACATAACTGTTGCCTTGACTTAGATAAACTCAGTAAATATATGTATGTTGGGCTCGGTTCAATTGTTAAACACACATACATTCTATTCTATGATATAAAACACTATGTGATTATATATATATATATATATATATATATATATATGAAAAATTTCTCAGAGATAACCTGTTTTTTGGAAAGACAATATTTATAAATGTAAAAGACAATAGGAAAACTGTATAGTAGTGTGCGCGTTTCGTCCAATCCAATTTTTTTTCTAAAAAAACGAAATGAATTTATTAAACAAAGTAACTAAATAACAACAACAAAACAAAATTTTCCTCAGCAACTTGAAGAATACATTTTTTTTTGATTTCTACAACCCTATCAAGCAATCAAAAGAAAATAGTTGAATCCGTCAACACAACAATAAAAACAATATCCCCACAAGTGACAGTACGTGACGTAATGTTCAGTTGACAATATGAATATAAAATCGTTTTCTAAATTCTTCCAGTTGCTTAGAATTTTTTGTTTTGTTATTATTAGTTACTTTGTTTAATGAATTCATTTCGTGTTTTGCCTTGAGAAAGTCTGCATGGGACTTGAAAATATTTTTTTTTTACAGTTTTCCTATTGAATTGTCTGTTACATACATATATATATATATATATATATATATATATATATATATATATATATATTGACAATGAAGTTCAGCTTTTACAAGGCCACTGAGGTAGAGAGTTACAAAGTAAGAAGCACAGTTTATGCGGATAGTTGGGGGAAGATAACGGTTAACCGGAGACTTCAATAGGTTAAGATTGCACTGATCGGGGAATGTACATTATATATATATATATATATTGCAATGAATCATCCATACAAAAAGTTGATTAGTAAAGTTAATGATATAAAATCCTTTCGCAAACAAAATTTTAAAAGGTACATTAACCGCAAATCACTCGATGAATAAAATGATCCTTGTTTTTAAAATTATAAACTGTATATAATGATTTATTGTAATATAAATTCAGCTCACCACATGATATATATATATATATATATATATATATATATATATATATATATATATATATATATATATATATATATATCATGAAATATACTCTTAAGATGTAAATATATGTATGGGATAAAGTGCTGAATATCAGAGATAGAGCGTATGTAAATATAAAAGTGAACATTGAAATCAACACGTAGAGGCGACCATTGTTTCATACTAGACGCTCTTCCTCTTACTAATGGCCATGCATTCTGTCTTCTTGTAGTTTATGCTGTCCTTTTAAATTCTCTCTCCGTCGCTGTAGCAGATTTTGTAATTTCTCTTCCGTTTCTGCAACTTAGTTTTAATTTCAACCTGAGTATCCTCGCTAACTATTACTTTCTGCCGAAGCGTTCCGTGTTATTTACTAATTTTAGAATGGTTTGATAAATTTTACGTGTATAGGGCGCTCAGTTAGGATGGAATCCTCTATGAGACTGACTTCTAATAGCAGTCTTTACCAATTTGCCCTAAACGTGAAAGCATATCATGTGAAAAAAAATCCAGCGAAATATTTAAAATATTGACAATCAGTATTAAAATATTGTTAATCATTTAATAATTAATAAAATTAGGAAATATGTCCAAAAGTAATGGATAGCGATTCGGTGGATTGAGTTCGAATTTTTAGTCGAATCCATTACATTCACTTACGTCTAATAACTTTTATGAAAAAATTTGAATCCTATCCCAGCTATGGCACAAAGCAAAGACAGACTCGATGGCAACTGGTGTGGAACAGAAAGAAATGGCCACCTAACTGGAAAAAAAATTATAAAGAATAAAAGTCATGCATCGATTAAAACATGATCGCCCAAGCGTGTATCATGCCTGGCACATAACTGACTGATTCTTGGCGTAATTGCAGAGGACTGCAATATTTTAACATGGGTGCTGGTTTAAATTATACCATTTTTTCTGCATGGGGATAGTTTTGTTGTTGGCATATGTTCCAAAAAAGAATTTTCTAAAATAAATTATTAGGTTTTTCTCAGAAGGTTATAGAGCAGATTATATTGAGAGAAGTTTTTATGAAGATATGAACGATTCTCATATATACAATATTTCGTATCTCAAATAGTTTTGGGTTTACGGAGATTTTTTCTAAAAATATGAATTATCAGTATTCTTTTTAGTCTTCCGATTGCTCCTATTATTACTGGAATAGTGATTCTGCTTAAATACAGCGTTCTTATATTTTTTTTTCTATTTTTTTATATTTTAAACGTTTGGCAAATTTCTTTATTCGTAATGTTAATAAATATTTATTAGATTTTAAGCGCAATGATTTTCAACACTAAACAAAAACGTTTGGATTATTTTTTTAATATATTTATGTACGAGATTATGTATGACCTTATGAACGAGATTATATACGAGATTTTGTGTAATAATGGCTTCGAGTATTTTAAATTTTTCTTATTAATTGATTATTATATAAAATATATTATAATATTAATATTTCCAGTTTTCCTAATTTAATGTTTGATCCAATACTTCAATACACAATATTTCGTATCTTAAATATTTATGGGTTTGCTGGGATTTTTTAAAATATACCTATCAGTATTCTTTTTAATCTACCGAGTGCTCCTATTATTATTGGAAGTGTTTATGCTTAAATATCACGTTCTTTCAATTTCCGAGTCTTTATATTTTGAATGTTTGATAAATTATTTATTCGCAATCTTAGTAAATATTTATTAGTTTTTTAAGCGCAATGATTTTCAACACTGAACAAAAAAGTTTGGATTATTTTTTTAATATATTTATGTACGAAATTATGTACGAGATTTTGTCGCAAGCCTTTTCAAGATGATAGCTGACAAAACGGAAAGGTGACGATTTTTTTATTTTATACTATGGTTGTCCAGGCGTACATAAACGTATAAATAAGTTAGAATCAGTAAAGGACTTATTTTATTTAAAGGTCGTTATTTTGATGAAATTGCAGAGGACTGTAATATTGAAAACCTTCTAACATGAGTGGTAGTTTGCGTTCATACCATCTTTCTGTATGGGGATGGTTATAATGTTGACATATCTTCCAGTGCAGATATTTCTCTACCCTATCATGTCGACAATTAAATTCATTTGTGGTTTGGTTGATAGTTTCTTCGGTGACTGGACAATTTAGACCTGTCCTTTCATTGAAATATGTGCCTGTTAGGACCTTGTTGGTAGGTTTTGATCATGAATAGCTAGGAGTAACATTTCTGTTTCTGGTTTCAATCCGGAGCTCCAAGACAACTAATGGGTCTGATGTTTGTCAACACCAGGGTCATCTGCTCACGATAGATGAGAGTTTTTCTTCCCATTTTATTGTTGAAGTTTGATAAGGCTTTATTTATTTATTTTTACTTTTTGTTTGATATTTTTCTCTTTGTATTTTTCCTTTTATTTTATAGTTTATATAATAATTTTTTTTGTTTAATTTCTTTTGCTTTCTTTAATAATTGGATGTTGTGTTTTTTTGCGGTGGTCATGCTAATAAGTAAACTAGCATCCATTCATTTGTTAATTCATGATATCCTTCAAGATCAGATTTGGATATAAGCTATAGCCCAAAAATTTTTATTTTCATCTACAATAGGAATGTCCATTTGATTTGGGGTTACTGCGAATTAAAAATTAAACAGTTTCTTCTGATCCTTTAATTTATATATATATATATATATATATATATATATATATATATATATATATATATATATAAGTATAGGATTGGTGTATACGGAATAAATTCCAATAACCAACAAATACAATTCTAAAAAGAGTGCTCAATACAGAGTTTAAAATACAATTTATTTATTCGTTTTTATAAATAAATATGTTATAAAATCATAAAACACCATCTCTTGATAAGACATCAGAAGTGTTGAAACAAAACGGCTATTTTTGTAGTGATTTTATAACATATTTATGTCATAGTTTTCGAATAAATAATTATATATATATATATATATATTGTTTGATATTTTTTCACTTCTACTTTTGGTAGTTCGTCTCCTAATTCATCTTCTTCTTACAGGTGTGGCGCACCTTTGAATTATGGACATTTAGAATAAAATCATTTCATCCCTAGAAAGGTAATTGTTATATAAGAACAAAGTATAGTTGCCGACACTTTAGTTTGAACACAGTTCGCCAATAAGCAAACACAGGTGATCCCATTATTGAATTAAGTAGATCACATGACCATAGAGCAAACGCGTATATAGGAAGTCGAATGACGTCTAACTGATCTGCATTTCTAGTCTATCCTCTATGCTATTCGAATCTCCATTTCTACTCTATCTTCTATTACTATACGGACCGCTATTTCTACTCTATTCACTATACTATTTTCTATTCGGATCACTATACGGATTACTATTCGAGCAAGTATTATTAGTCTATTGAGTGATATTCGAAGGCGTCTGACACCAGTATTGTTCAACGGCGTTGCTATAGTTATTACTACAAGGAGCATTACAAAATTGCAACGAGTATTCGTTGACATCACAAAAGTGTCAAACGAGTGTTCGTTGACATCACAAAAAGCAATAAATCTGGTTTACTGAAGGTGAGGGAATATGAAAAAAAAAACATTATAAAAGGACAGAGAACAATAAAAGAACATGAATTATGAAAAGAGCTGATCGGTCTTCACTTTCCGGTCACGATAGAATTTAAAAGCGTCTCCCAGTCCTTGAGGGCGATGGATTATTCTTAAACCTACAATCTCTCTCTCTCTCTCTCTCTCTCTCTCTCTCTCTCTCTCTCTCTGTCTGTCTGTGACGGGGAATTCTCTATCGATACCTTTTTTAAAGCATATCACCCCAAGCAAGACGAGAGTGCCTCTAGCACGCAAGGGGAGAGAGTGAGAGCAAGAGTAAAGAGGGTTTTTGGGGAAAAGGATATAGAGAATGACGGGGAGCAGGATGAAGGCATCAGAAGATGTCAATTGACATTATAATGAATATTTGAAGATTCTACCTATCAGGGAATCAATATATATATATATATATATATATATATATATATATAAAAGTGAATATTGAAGTCAACACCCAGAGGCGACAGGCTGTTTCATGCTGGACGCAATCTGCTGAGTGTTGCCTTCAATGTTCACTTTATATTTACATACGCTCTATCTCTGATATCGAGCACTTTATCCCTTAAATATAGCACACCATAAAACTATATCTTTTCATATATATATATATATATATATATATATATATATATATATATATATATAAGCATTTCACTCCAAGCAAGGCGGGGGTGCTGCTAGCAAGCAAGGGGTTACAGGGAGTGAGTGCAAGTGTAAAGAGAGGTGTTTGAAGAAAAGTTATAGAGAATGACGGGGATCAAGAACAAGTCATCAGAAGATGTCGATTGACATTACATTTCAATATTTAAACATTATAGCCATCAGGAAAGCAAGTAAGAGGAAGGGAGTTTTATATGTTTATACATTCTTTTTATAGATACAAATATTTAAGTAAATGCCCTGTTTATAATAAACAGTATTAATAACATTTAGCGGCCTGAATGTCCGAGAAATCATCATAGAAAATATGCGTCCTCCGACAGTAAAATCGACCTTGGTAACCGAACGATCCTCTGTGGCCCAATCGGCTAAGGCACGTCATTCTATATGACGGTTTCGTATAGGATACAGGTTCAAATCCTGTCGGTTGACCAATATTTTCTATGAAAAGTGTTCAGTTCGAAACTCTAATTACCTGAAGACGGCCAGAGCATACCGCGACCGAAACTTCGTGAATATGGCAACAAAGATGAGGACAACGATCCGAACAATGTAAAGAATGTAAATAAAAAAAAATGTTCTTGTCTAAAAATGTACAATTCTCTTCTTCTAATATTGACACCATCAACTTTGAAGGAACTTACTATTTTATTACCAACGTTTTTTTTTTTTTTATTTACATTGTTCGGACTGTTGTCCTCATTTTTGTTGTCATATTAACGACGTTTCTCCCGTTGTACGCCCAGGTTACGAGATTTTCGAACTGAACCCGTTACTTCGCCCGCCGGGGTAGATTGTTCTCGTTCCACGTACCATGCCTCTTCCGGACATATGAGTATCAGTTTCAGCTATTTCCCTTTAGTAACTCAGCTCTCCAAGTTTTTGTTCACCTCTGCCGTGGCCAGATATTGAACTCACAACTCGTTGGGTCAAGTCACTGAATTACTTCAACCAACGCCTTTATCCACTGGGCAACAAAGATGAGGACAACAGTGCGAACAATGTAAATAGTGCAAACAGTTATAATAACTCATCTAAGAAACATAAGCAGACATTGGAAGTCTATGTAACAATAGCTATTGTTGAGACGTCACATTTATTTTGAGCATTTCATTCGGTTTTATTTATTTGTCTTTAGCGTCTAAAATATGGTTTTCTAACATTTACTTCCTTTTGTACGTGATAGATTCTCTGTCCTCCATAGCTACCAAGATATTTATATACTTCGTCTTTTGATTTGTGAATAACACTTTGTCAATTTCGATAACGATTTCTCTAATAGCTTCTTTGTCATGTCCATGAAAGTTTCTATAAAGGTTTCTTTCTCAGTTTTTATACGTGTCTATAAAGGTTTCTTTGTTAAGTTTTATACGGCTTATTAATCTTTTGCAGGTTATTTAAAACAACCAAAAATGATTTTAGATTCTAGGAATATTTGGGAGGTGGTAATAATTTTACTGATACAACTCATATTAACTCATAGAACAGGTGGATATTGAAGACACAACTCTCTGGCTTAAGTTACGTGGAACTTGAACAATCTACGGCAGTGGAAAAAAAATAAAGGGTTCAGTTCAAAATTCCAATTGCCTGAAGGAGAGCGGTGCCTACAGCGGCCGAAATATCGTAAATATGACAACAATGATGAAGACAACAATCCGAACAATGTAAATAGTGCAAATAGGTTTTAAATAAGATTAAATGGAATCTAGAATAGACACAATAATCACATTAAGGGATCAGAAAACTCCATACAATCTATAACTTATACCATACCAAAGCAGATGCGGATCAATTGTGCCTGCCTTGGGCAGGTGAATGTAGAGGATTGATCCCAACTCGAACTTACATGACTAAAAGCATGGGTCTTGAAAGATATCAATGCTGAGATGCTAAAGCTTGTCTACCAATAGAAAACTAGCCACTACACCCTGTAAAAATCCTACTTGCTATGAAAAAGCACAGTAGCACCATTAATATGATCAGGATATGGCTCTATACTCTATAGGAAATACAAAAGACGCGTCATCGTTTGTTGAGTACTTTCGACCGTCTCAGTATTTATTACGAATTGGATACTGTAGAAATCTATTACATTAATTTTTGCACTAATAGCTTTGGAAAAGGCATAAACCAGTCTCTTTTTCTCCTAGCTAGGAATTAAATTAGATATACTGGTCTGTCTAGCAATGGCTGGTAACCAGTCTAGGAGAAGGAAAGTTCTGATTTCTAAATAATAATAACCTATCCTAAATGAATGGCAAGGAGTCGACTATGCAAAAATGTAAGAAAAACTTAAAATGAATCTTTCATAAATAAATCGACAAATAAAACTGATTGACTGAACAAGTCCTACTATGTAGATTACAAACTTGGACACTATATGTTCGTCTTGAAAGACGATTGGATGGAACGTATATGAATCTGCTTAGTAAAATCTAGAATATCAGTTGGTGATCCCATGCAATGCTTAACACAATCTGCGGAGAACTGACACTAATCTCTCTTAAGCTCAAACAAAAACAATTGCTGTTTGCTGACCACTGCCACCGAGCGGGCAGGGAAATCGTCACATACTTACTTCTATGGCATCCTTCTGGAAGAGTCTTTTCACGAAAATTGACTTTCCTAGACACTATAATTCGGGACTTATGGTTGGACATTGGGGATCTGGGGACAGCAATACGGGACGGAACAGGTGAAAAGGGATTGTCCATGAAGTTCCGACCAAACATACGGAGGTCGAAGGGCGATGAGGATGATGACGCTAAGCTCGTTCAGAAATACAAATTTAATTGGCGCACGAAATAAATTGAAAGTAAATGCTCTGTTTGTAATAAACAGTATTAATAACATTTACCGGCCTGAATAGCCGAGAAATTTTCATAGAAAATATTCGTCCTCCGACAGGAATCGAAACTGTATCCTATACGAAACCATCATATATACTGACGTGCCTTAGCCGATTGGGCCACAGAAGGATCGTTCGGTTCGCAAGGTCGATTTTTACTGTCGGAGGACGAAGATATATATATATATATATATATATATATATATATATATATATATATATATATATATATATATATATATATATATATATATATATATATATATATATATATATATTGTAGGTGAAGAATAATCCGTCTCCCTCAAGGAGGCTTTTAAATTCTATCGTGACCGGAAAGTGAGGACCGAGCAGCTCTTTTCAGAATTCATATTCTTTTATTGTTCTCTGTCCTTTTATAATGTTTTCTTTTTCTCATATTCCCTCACCTTCAGTAAACCAGATTTATTGCTTTTGTGATGTCAACGAACACTCGTTTGACACTTTTGTGATGTCAACGAATACTCGTTGCAATTTTGTAATGCTCCTTGTAGTAGTAACTATAGCAACGCCGTTGAACAATACTGGTGTCAGCCGCCTTCGAATATCACTCACGACTAATATTACTTGCTCGAATAGTAATCCGTATAGTGATCCGAATAGAGAAATAGTATAGTGAATAGAGTAGAGAATAGCGGTCCGTATAGTAATAGAAGATAGAGTAGAAATGGAGATTCGAATAGCATAGAGGATAGACTAGAAATGCAGATCAGTTAGACGTCATTCGACTTCCTATATACGCGTTTGCTCTATGGTCACGTGATCTACTTAATTCAATAATGGGATCACCTGTGTTTGCTTATTGGCGAACTGTGTTCAAACTAAAGTGTCGGCAACTATACTTTGTTCTTATATAACAATTACCTTTCTAGGGATGAAATGATTTTATTCTAAATGTCCATAATTCAAAGATGCGCCACACCTGTAAGAAGAAGATGAATTAGGAGACGAACTACCAAAAGTAGAAGTGAAAAAATATCAAACAATATATATATATATATATATATATATATATATAATTATTTATTCGAAAACTATGACATAAATATGTTATAAAATCACTACAAAAAATAGCCATTTTGTTTCAACTCTTCTGATGTCTTATCAAGAGATGGTGTTAAAGTGATTTTATAACATATTTATGTTATAATTTTCGAATAAATAATTGTATTTGCTCTACTCTGTATTGAGCACACTTTTAAGAATTGTATTTGTTGGTTATTGGAATTTATTTATACACGAATACTATACTTGTATATATATATATATATATATATATATATATATATATATATATATATATATATATATATATATATAAATTAAAGGATCAGAAGAAACTGTTTAATTTTTAATTCGCACTAACCCCAATCAAATGGACCTTCCTATTGTAGATGAAGATAAAGGCCGGTCCTAGCTATAGCTTATATCCAAATCTGATCTTGAATGATATCATGAATTAACAAATGAATGGATGCTAGTTTACTTATTAGCATGACCACCGCACACACAAAACACAACATCCAATTATTAAAGAAAGCAAAAGAAATTAAACAAAAACTATTATTATATAAACTATAAAATAAAAGGAAAAATACAAAGAGAAAAATATCAAACAAAAAGTAAAAAATAAATAAATAAAGCCTTATCAAACTTCAACAATAAAATGGGAAGAAAAACTCCCATCTATCGTGAGCAGATGACCCTGGTGTTGACAAACATCAGACCCATTAGTTGTCTTGGAGCTCCGGATTGAAACCAGAAACAGAAGTGTTACTCCTAGCTATTCATGATCAAAACCTACCAACAAGGTCCTAACAGGCACATATTTCAATGAAAGGACAGGTCTAAAGTGTCCAGTCACCGAAGAAACTATCAACCAAACCACAAATGAATTTAATTGTCGACATGATAGGGTAGAGAAATATCTGCACTGGAAGATATGTCAACATTATAACCATCCCCATACAGAAAGATGGTATGAACGCAAACTAGCACTCATGTTAGAAGGTGAAAATATTACAGTCCTCTGCAATTTCATCAAGCATACCGACCTTTAAATAACATAAGTCCTTTACTGATTCTAACTTATTTATACTTTTATGTACGCCTGGACAACCATAGTATAAAATAAAAAAATCGCCACCTTTCCGTTTTGTCGGCTATCATCTTGAAAAGGCTTGCGACAAAATCTCGTACATAATTTCAACATAAATATATTAAAAAATAATCCAAACTTTTTTGTTTAGTGTTGAAAATCATTGCGCTTAAAAAACTAATAAATATTTACTAAGATTGCGAATAAATAATTTACCAAACATTCAAAATATAAAGACCCGGAAATTGCAAGAACATGATATTTAAGCATAAACACTTCCAATAATAATAGGAGCACTCGGTAGATTAAAAAGAATACTGATAGGTATATTTTAAAAAATCCCAGCAAACCCATAAATATTTAAGATACGAAATATTGTGTATTGAAGTATTGGATCAAACAGTAAATTAGGAAAACTGGAAATATTAATATTGTAATATATTTTATATAATAATCTATTAATAAGAAAATAAGCCATTATTACACAAAATCTCGTACATAATCTCGTACATAAGGTCATACATAATCTCGTACATAAATATATTAAAAAAATAATCCAAACGTTTTTGTTTAGTGTTGAAAATCATTGCCTTTATAATCTAATAAATATTTACTAAGATTACGAATAAAGAATTTGCCAAACGTTTAAAATATAAAGAAAATAGAAAAAAATTGTAAGAACGCTGTATTTAAGCAGAATCACTATTCCAGTAATAATAGGAGCAATCGGAAGACTAAAAAGAATACTGATACATATATTTTTAGAAAAAATCTCCGTAAACCCATAACTATTTGAGATACGAAATATTGTATGTATGAGAATCGTTCATATCTTCAGAAAACTTCTCTCAATATAATCTGCTCTATAACCTTCTGAGAAAAACCTATAATAATTTAGGGAAAATTCTTGCAGTGGAACATATGCCAACAACAAAACTATCCCCATGCAGAAAAATGGTACGAATGCAAACCAGCACCCATGTTAAAATATTGCAGTCCTCTGCAATTACGCCAAGAATCAGTCAGTTATGTGCCAGGCATGATACACGCTTGGGCGATCATGTATCTTTCGATGCATGACTGACGAAGCAGAATTTTTCCCCGCAGTAGATGGCCATTTCTTTCTGTGGTAGACCAGTTGCCGTCGAGTCTGTTCTGCTATTTACCCATAGCTGGGATAGGATTCAAATCTTTCACAAAGTCATTAGCACGTAAGTGAATGTAATGGATTCGACTGGAATTCGAACTCAGCTCTCCGAATTCTCAATCCGAGTCGCTATCCATTACTCCAAGGTCCCTTCCAAAGTTTAGGTATTATTAAATGGTTAATAATATTTTAATACTGATTGTCAATATTTTACGATTTCGCTGGATTTTTTTCACATGATATGTTTTCACGTTTAGGGCAAATTGGTAAAGACTGCTAGCGAAGTCAGTCTCATAGAGGATTCCATCCTAACTGAGCGCCCTATACACGTAGCCTTGCGCCAAACCATTCTAAAATTAGTAAATAACACGGAACGCTTCGGCAGAAAGTAATAGTTAGCGAGGATACTCGGGGTGAGCATTACAACTAAGTTGCAGAAACGGAAGAGAAATTACAAAATCTGCTACAGCGACGGAGAGAGAGAAGAAAGGACTAAGCATAAACTACAAGAAGACAGAATGCATGGTCATTAGTAAGAGGAAGAGCGTCTAGCATGAAACAGCCTGTCGCCTCTACGTGTTGATTTCAATGTTCACTTTTATATTTACATACGCTCTATCTCTGATATTCAGCACTTTATCCCATACATATAGCACACCTTACGAATAATATTTTTTATTTGATATATATATATATATATATATATATATATATATATATATATATATATATATATATATATATGTCAAATATGTGGTGAGCTCAATTTATATTACAATAAATCATTATATACAGTTTATAATTTTAAAAACAAGGATCATAACATTCATCGAGTAATTTGTAGGTTAATGTACCTTTAAAATTTTGTTTGCGAAAGGATTTTATATCATTAACTTTACGAATCAACTTTTGTATGAATGATTTTGAAATATATATATATATATATATATATATATATATATATATATATATATCCCCGATCAGTGCAATCTTAACCTATTGAAGTCTCAGGTTAACCGTTATGTTCCCCCAACTATCCGCATAAACTGTGCTTCTTACTTTGTCACCTCTACCTTGAGACCATTTCCGGGCCTTGTAAAAGCTGAACCTCACTGTCAATATATATATATATATATATATATATATATATATATATATATATATATATATATATATATATATAAAAGACAATAGGAAAACTGTAAATAGCCTAACATGTTTCGTCCCATGCAGACTTTCTCAAGGCAAAAGACGAAATGAATTCATTAAACAAAGTAACTAATAATAACAAAACAAAAAGTTCTAAGCAACTGGAAGAATTTAGAAAACGATTTTATATTCATATTGTCAACTGAAAATTACGTCAAGTACTGTCACTTGTGGGGATATTGTTTTTATTGTTGTTTTGACGGATTCAACTATTTTCTTTTGATTGCTTGATAGGGTTGTAGAAATCAAAAGAAAATGCATTCTTCAAGTTGCTGAGGAAATTTTATTTTGTTGTGATTATGAGTTACTTTGTTTAATAAATTCATTTCGTTTTTAGCCTTGAAAAAGTCCACATTGGACGAAACGCGCCGGCTACTATTACAGTTTTCCTATTGTCTTTTACATTTATAAATATTGTCTTTTACTACAGGTTATCTCTGAGAAATTTTTCATATATATATATATATATATATATATATATATATAATCACATAGTGTTTTATATCATAAAATAGAATTTATGTGTGAATTAACCCAGACCCAGCCCAACATACATATATTTACTGAGTTTATCTAAGTCTGCCACAAGGCAACAGTTATGTAGCAAACACTGGGGATCGAAATTGCTATTCATTGGCAATGATATCACGCAAGCTGAGTTAAACATGGCGGCTACGCTCCCTTGTTCTTTCCAATAAAACTAAGATTATATATTAACCCCTGCCCCTGCTTCTTCATCTTTATTATATTATTATTATTATTATTATTATTATTATTATTTGAGATCCTCTCCGATTCTATGATGTTCTGGCCTGGTGATGTATCTCCTACTTGCAGCTTAGAGACACAGGGATTTCCTCAGTACATGAATTGTTCCAAGGTCGGCTTTCACTTGCGCATTCTCAATGGTGTTAGGTATCCCTACAGCGTCCTGCGAGACAGAAAGATTCCAGGAAATAATCCCGAGTGCACTAAAGCGAAAACGGGTATTTTGAGCTGTTTCTTGGTACATTATTATTATTATTATTATTATTATTATTATTATTTCCTTTGATTTCTCTTGTATACACATTTCCTTTCGGGTCTTAACCAAAGACCTGAGGTCAGAAATGGCTTCATGTATTTTCCACTGATCATTTTTGTAAAAAAACAAAAGATCACACGCATTTTACATAGCGAAAGCTCTTCGTAATGTGTGAGCTCTAGTTATGAGTACAATTCTTTGTATTTCTTTAAAACATTGGTCTATTAGGAATCCCTTCAATGTGTCTATCAGAAACATTTCCAATCAATCCACGTGCTCCAGGTACAACTGGAATTACTGATGTCCTCGTGTGCCACATTTTTTAGATTTCTGTTTCAAGATCCTTGGATGTTGATAGTTTGTACTGAAGATCTCCAAAGATACATTGCAGTCTGCAGGGACTGCAATGTCTATAAGAAGACACATTCTGTTTATGTGGTTGTTCTGATGTCTGGGCGATAAGCTTTGATTGTTCTGTCTGCGAATTGTAAAGTCCCATAAAATTATTATTGTATTTATTTTATTTCCTTTGATTTCTGGTGTGTACACATTTCGTTCCGGGTCCCGCCCAGGGACCTAAGGTTAGAAATGGCATCATGACATTTTCCACATAGATAAAGCCCTTCGTAAAGTATGGGCTGTACTCGTGAGAACTTTTTTTGTATTTCTTTGAGGCATGGACTTCCAGAATTCTAACCAATCCTAGGGCTCCAACTACAACAGGGATTGTTGATGTTCCCATCTGCCACATTTTTGAGATTTCTATTTCAACGTCCTTGTATTTTGGCAGCTTTTTGAATATCTTCAAAGATACATTGCAGTCTGCAGGGACTGCCATATTAATAAGGAGGCACTTTTTTGTTTGTGGTCTTTAATAACAATGCCTGGGCAGTTGGCTTTGATTGTTCTGTCAGTGTGTATTGTGTAGTCCCATAGAATTGTAACAGGTCCTATCTCCGTAAACGGGTCTGGATGATGTTCATACCAGTTTCTTTAAGTTTCCTTCCTGTAGAAGTTTTCCAGTGCAGATATTGGCCCACTCTGTCATGCCGGGTTTTATACTCAGTGGGTGCCAATATCGTGCAACCTGATACAAGATTATTGTTATTATTATTATTATTTTCTTTGATTTCTGGCGTTTACAGATTTCTTTTCGGGTCCTGCCCAGAGACCTAAGGTTAGAAATGGCGTCATGACAAAATAATAATAATAATAATAAAATATTACATGGATAAAGCCCTTCGTAAAGTGTGGGATGTACTTGTCAGAACAATGTTTTGTATCTCTTTGAGGTATGGACTTCCAGGAATTCCTTCAATTAGTCAACTGGAATCTTTTCCAACCAGTCCTAGGGCTCCAACTACAACAGGGATTGTTGATGTTCCCATATGTCACATTTTGAGATTTCTATTATTATTATTATTATTTTCTTTGACTTTCTGTTCAATTCAGTTCCTTGGGCCATTACTCGAAAGATAGTTTAAAGTAAGACAGTAAATATATGCATTTCGCTGACACAAATTCGGATAAGTTTTATTTCAATCATTTCACCCCAAGCAAGGTCATAATGCCACTAGGACGCAAGGGGTTAAAGGGATTAAAAGAGAATGAGAAGTCTGTATTGAAGAAAAAGGACAATAAAGGAACAAGATTCAGGAAAACAGAATTTGGCGATTGTCTTGCATTTAAATTTTTGAAAATTGCAGGTGGGAGGGAAGCAAGAAACCCGAAGGGATTTCCACAGCCGATAAGTGCGAGAAAAGACACTATTAGAATAGAACCGACGGTCGCATTAAGCGAGTTCGACAGTAAAACGGTGAGACCTAACTGCCAATCTAGTAACACGCTTAAATTAGTGCAGTCGATGCACCGAGAAGGAAAGCTCACCGGAACAATTACCATGAAAATATTTGAAGAAAAGACAGTGGGAAGCCACATCGCGTCTGTGGGAAAGTGACTGAAGTCGAGATGCCAGGTCAAGATCGATTTCATTACAGACCGTTCTTTGAATTTCGTCAAGAATTTTGAGATATAGAGTAGGAGAACTAGACCAAATATGGTGCCAGTATTCAATGCACGGATGAATGGTAGATTTATAAATGTGCAAGATGGATTCTGGTCAGAAAAACTGTCTGGCACGACACAGTGAACCAACTTTCCTAGCAGTAGACCTATCAATTGATTCAATAGAATCACGTCACTTCACCTCAGTGGAAAACGCGCCCCCTCCCCAAAAGCTTAAAGAGTTTCCCTCCTGGAGGTTAGCAGCAGCCATACTGATGTCAAACAGAAAATGTTCTCTGTTGTGATTAAACGATAGCAATTTCGATTTGGAGGCGTTAACATTTACAAACCATTCCTCGCCCCAGTTAACTATTGATTTGAGGTCCTTTTTAAGAGAAGTTGCCAGTTTTAACTTTTTCGGACCTGTCGGACTTGCTACTAAGACAGGATTAAATAGTTGTGCCATCTGCATATATACCTACTTTGGATCTGATGACATCAAGGACGTTGTTGTTAGGTGATAATTAACATGAACTCTGTTTATAAATTTATTACCTTAATAATATTCTTTCAAATAGATAAGCAGTTCCATCCAGTGCAATCTTTTGAATCCATTGTAAATAGGGGCTTCAATGGATTTTGCTCATGTTTTGTCTGTACCGTTTTAATCATGCTCAGTGTTCCTATTCTTATAAGGATAATATTAGTTTCAAGGTGCTACTTTTTTTTACAATTTCATATTTCGTATATAATTTTATCATACTCTTTAACAGATATATTTTAACTTAAAGCATTAGCATAGTATTATCCCATTATAACTGTGATTTGCCCTTTGTTACTTTCCACAACCGTTACGCCCTGCCAATAACTAATAAATAATGGACTATTCCGTTTTGATCGCGCGGAAAGACAAGACATATCAGAGACGCTACTTGGTTTCAGTGAAAAAAAGACAGAAAGATCTAAGTGCTTAACCTCTGTTTCAGTGAAATATCAAAAGTTGTCAATTTCAAATCTTTTAATATTTATACCCTCTTACTCTTAAAATAATAATTAGTAAAAATAAAATAGTTTATTAATAATTAATTAAATAAAATAATTTATTAATAATTATATTATCTTCATATTATTATTATTATTATTATTATTGTTTCTTCACGAAACCTTTCTCTAAATGTTCAGATTATTACGAAAATTTTTGTCTGAGAAGAAAAAGATGGAATTTATTAAAAGAAAGATAAGGCCATTTTCACAGAAGCTTAAAACCTTTGTCGAAAAAGCCTAAGCATTGAGATAATAGAAACGTCATTATGGACTTTAATTACCTCATGATAATTAAAAAGTCAGCATTTAAATTTATGAATCTTGTACAAGCAATACAATGGAGTCAATACAATGAAAACCAAACGACGGCAAACTGTCAGGAATAAAAAGCGAATATCAGTTGAGTGTCATCGGGTGGAGAAGAAATGACATCAGTTCCTTAATGTACATTAATGAGTCACGTACTCTTTACCTTTCTCACATGTCTTACGTAAGTTACTTATTCATACCCTTGATTGGTCCCCACAATTATTACATACATAAGAAGTTTGGCCAGAATGAAAACCACAAAATAGCCACCCCCACCAAAGGTTTCGGTACATATATATATATAGCCGAAAAGACGAGACTAACATCACATTTCTCGTTTAGATCCCAAAGCAAAATCAACTCAGCTTTAAAGATCTAGAAAATAATATTTAAAAAAAAATGCGTATTTCTCTAGGTTACACGTTTGTGCCATTGCTACTTGCCCTGGCCTTAACCAACCAGGCTTTTGCCGCAGTCTACCGTCCAGTTAATGACGATAGCAGTGATGAAAGCTGTGAGGATACGAAATCTGAGGTGCAATGCAGACTGAAACCTGCTGACGATCCCGGCTGTTATTTAGAACTCGTTCCAAACCATGGCTGGATGCAACGATCATGCCCAGAGGGGACATTGTTCAGTGAAAGGGACTGCGGCTGTTCCGTTTCTCTACCTCAACAAGACCAAGACGACAGCGACAGTAGCAGTGAAGAGGACAACGGTAAAACAGCGCCTGTTGCCTGCACTCGAAAACCAACCCATGATAGAAGATCTTACATGCAATTCGTAGAGGGTAAGGGTTGGAATAGACAATCCTGCCCTGATGGGACAGCTTACAGTGCTGAGGACTGTTCCTGCACTCTCTTCTTATCCGACGACAGCAGCAGCAGTAGTGAAGAGAACATTTGGGGAAAAGCCGATGCTAAAGTGTGCAACCGAGAAGCTGAAGATGACAGCCATTTCTATATGGAGATGGTCCAGGGTCATGGTTGGATACGACGAGCTTGTGCAAAAGGAACAATGTTTGATGCTAGTACCTGCCGTTGTTCTGCATCCGAAGATGGTTCAAGTGACAGCAGCTGTGAAGATGATGATTCCGAATCTGAAGAATGGGACGGACATTGTTTATTAAAAGCAACAAGCAGCCAAAATAATTTCCTTCAATTTGTCGAAGGTCATGGTTGGATGACCCGACATTGTCCAAAGGGCACTGCCTTCAATGCTGGTGACTGTGGTTGTACAGTATCTGTCCGTTCCGATGAGAGTAGCAGCAGCGAAGAAGATTCCTGGCAGTACCAATCTTATGGCAAGAGTCAAAGCGAACGATCCGGTTATGATGATAGCAGCAGCAGCAGCAGCAGCAGCAGCAGCGAGGAAGACAGCAATCATTGGCGTCAGCAAACTTATGGCAAAGGCCTTAGCGTACATGAAGGCGATGGCGACAGTAGCAGTGAAGAAGACGGAAGTTCTTGGAATACCGCTAATTATCGCAAAGGAGCCATTCCTGCAATAACGAAAAACCAACCCATGATAAAAGCACTTATTTGCAGTTTATAGAGGGTAAGGGTTGGACAAGTCAACCCTGTCCTGAAGGAACAGCATATAGTGCCGATGATTGCGCATGCTCAGTTACGGTTGCTCATGGAGACACTGATGTTAGCAGCAGCAGTGAGGAAGATATCCATTCTTGGGGACAACAGACTTACGGCAAGACCAGCAATACACGGTCCGGTTATGGTGACAGTAGCAGCAGTGAGGAAGATGGCCATCCTTGGAGTCACCATGGAAAGGATATTAAAATACCAGCAGGTTATGGCGAGAGTAGCAGCGAACAAGACGGCATTTTCTGGAATACCGTTAATTATCGTAAAGGAGCCTTTCCTTGCACACGAAAACCAGCCCATGATAAAAGCTCTTATTTGCAATTTATAGAAGGTAAGGGTTGGACAAGTCAACCATGCCCCGAAGGAACAGCGTACAGTGCTAACGATTGCGCATGCTCTGTTAATGTTGCTCACGGAAAGAGTGACGATAGCAGCAGCAGCAGCAGCGAGGAAGACAGTAATTTGGGGTATCAGCAAACTTATGGCAAAGGCCACAGCGTACATACGGCTAGCTATGGTAAAGGAGCCGTTCCTTGTACACGAAAACCAACACATGATAAAAGCTCTTATTTGCAATTTATAGAAGGTAAGGGTTGGACAAGTCAACCATGCCCCGAAGGAACAGCGTACAGTGCTAACGATTGCGCATGTTCTGTTAATGTTGCTCACGGAGAGAATGACGATAGCAGCAGCAGCAGCAGCAGCAGCGAGGAAGACAGTAATTTGGGGTATCAGCAAACTTATGGCAAAGGCCCGAGCATACATACGGCTAGCTATGGTAAAGGAGCCGTTCCTTGTACACGAAGACCAACCCATGATAAAAGCTCTTATTTACAGTTTATCGAGGGTAAAGGCTGGAATACTCTACCCTGCCCCGAAGGAACAGCTTACAACGCCGATGACTGCGCATGCTCAGTTACTGTCACTCCCGAAGATAGCGAAGATTGTAGCAGCAATGAAGAAGAGAGTCAGTCTTGGGGTAAGCAAAGTTATGGCAAGAGCGGCAGCCCAAAATCTGGCTTCGGAGACAGTAGCATCAAAGTAGACGGAAGTTCTTGGAATACCGCTAGTGATACTAAAGAAACTGCTCCCTGTACGAGAAAACCTACCCACGATAAAATATCTTATTTGCAGTTCATAGAAGGTAAAGGCTGGAAGAGGCAACCCTGTCCCGAGGGAACAGCTTACAGTGCTGACGATTGTGCATGCTCAGTTAGTGTTGCTCATGCAAGCAGTGATGACAGCAGCAGCAGTAGCAGTAGCGAGGAGGATAGTCATTCTTGGAGTCAGAAGAGTTTCGAAAAAGGCCCCAGATTTTCAGCAGGTTATGGCGACAGTAGCAGCGTAAAGGTGACAGTTCTTGGAATACCGCTGGCTATATTAAAGAAACTGCTCCCTGTACGAGAAAAAACCTACCCACGATAAAATATCTTGTTGCAGTTCATAGAAGGTAAAGGCTGGAAGAGGCAACCCTGTCCCGACGGAACAGCTTACAGTGCTGACCATTGTGCATGCTCAGTTAGTGTTGCTCATGGAAGTAGTGATGACAGCAGCAGCAGTAGCGAGGAGGATAGTCATTCTTGGAGTCAGCAAAGGTTCGAAAAAGGCTCCAGAGTTTCAGCAGGTTATGGCGACAGTAGCAGCGTAAAAGGTGACAGTTCTTGGAATACTGCTAGCTATCATAAACAAGCCGTTCCCTGCACCCGAAAAGCAACCCACGATAAAAGCTCATACGCGCAGTTTATTGAGGGTAGAGGCTGGATAACTCAACCCTGTCCCGATGGAACAGCTTACAGTGCTGACGATTGTGCATGCTCAATTAGTGTTGCTCATGGAAGTAGTGATGACAGCAGCAGCAGTAGCGAGGAGGATAGTCATTCTTGGAGTCAGAAGAGTTTCGAAAAAGGCCCCAGATTTTCAGCAGGTTATGGCGACAGTAGCAGCGTAAAAGGTGACAGTTCTTGGAATACTGCTAGCTATCATAAACAAGCCGTTCCCTGCACCCGAAAAGCAACCCACGATAAAAGCTCATACGCGCAGTTTATTGAGGGTTGGGGCTGGATAACTCAACCCTGCCCCAAAGGAACTGCTTACAACGCCGATGACTGCGCATGCTCAGTTACCGTTGCTCATGGAGAAAGTGACGATAGTAGCAGCAGCAGCAGCGAAGACCAGTATTATTGAGTCAGCAAAGTTACGACAAGGACTCCAGCACAACTTCCTCTTTTGGTGATAGCGGCAACGGAGCGTACCGTAATTCTTGGAAGGCTGCTTCGTTTGGTAACAGACACGTTTCGCATTCTGACAGAGATAGCAGTAACAAAAAAGAGGATGGTAATTCTTGGCACCATACCACTTTCAACAATGGTCGTGCTTCACGCTTTTCACATGGGTCTGGTTCTTCGTATAATTGATTTCAAGAGAAATGCGGACATTTGTAAACCAATTTATTTTGTATTTTGGACAAATCAATGTCTGACCGCTACAATGCATAGGTTTTATTTTCATATATAATAAAATATATTTCTTTAACAATACCCATGTCTTACTGGTTTTTATTTGTCTCATCCAAATCCACCTGACGTCAGTTTAGATTGACACCTTCTTTTTTTCCATATATTTAAACTACGATTATAAACTATTATTTTGAAAGTTAAAATATCATTGAAATATGTTGGAAATAATCCAAGTCTTCATCTGAAATTTTTTAAAATATTCAAGTTTTAAATAAAATGATCACAATATATGGAAAGAAAAGAAGGTGTCAGTTTAATATGACAGGGAAAATATTAGTTGATTATTTAAAAATAGAAGCTTTTAAGCAACATGATCTTAATATATAGAAACGATGTCAGTTTAAATTGACACCAGGAGGACAATGGTTTTTTTTTTTTTTGATTCTTCGTTTTCTTAAAACTAAGTTATTTCTCAACTGGAATGAATAACAATGTCATAGCAAATTAGTCCACTGGTTATTATTGGTGATGTGAGTTCGATCCTCACTAGGTGCCCCTTATGATTGTTACAGTCTATCACACTGGTATCTGGTCTGTAGATACTGATAAGTATTTTGGGTATTTACATGTTCAGTAGTAAACATGTATTGGGTGCCTTACCACAATGCAATCATTAATAAGCAGAATGTGTTCAGTGCAGAAACATTATCTCTGTAGTTATTTTTTAGTTCAGTGCCAAATGGCTAATTATACAACGTGCGGCAGAAATACCTCCCATATAATGGTAAGACATCAGTGGTAATGGTGTCTTCATCTAGCTAATATCTTACCATTGTGTGGGAGGTATTTCTGTCGGACACTGTATAATGTCTCTCTTTTTACATGTTCATTAATAGACATGAGGACTTCTAACCGTAGCAAAGACAAATCGATTTGTATTCTGCATAAACTATAAGCTATAATTTTGAAAGTTCAAATTTTATTGAAATATGTTGAAAAAATCTGTCTCCATCTGTTTTTTTTTTTTTAATATGAAGTTTTAAACAAAATGATCGCAATACGACGTGCGATGGATAAATTGTCGTCTAAATGACACAAAAATGAAAATAAAACTGAAATTTCATTTCAAAAAATATATTTACCAAAATTACGCAAAAAAAAAATCTTGTAATACTAAAGAGTAAATTGCCATTGGCTTCAACGACGTCCTATAGACGACATCGGAATTTCCTGCAACTCTTTTAGACGTCTCCTTGTAAATTGGTGAATGCTGCCATAATCCTTGACTTTTAGTTCATCTTTGGTTTTACAAGGAGTTTTGCTGGTCTTTAGCTCAACTGTGCTCCACACATGATAATCAAGGGGGTGTAGTTTGGGAGTTAGGTGACACGATATAAGGGGATGATGTGGTAGCAGAAATTGTCTTACAGCTATGACTGGGTTCTCCTGCTTGTGTAGCATGGTGCAGAGTCCTGTTTCCAGATATAGGGTCTTCCAGCAACCACACACTTGACCCAGACCAGCACTAACTCCTCAAGGTACTTGATATAGTCCTCCGTGTTGAGGCTGAGGCCCTCAACAACAAATTTAGGAGTTCTTTTCTTATCAGAACGATTAGAGTGAGTTTTCCGAGCTGCCATAGCTTCGTAATCACCATTAGACTCATCCAACTCTCATCACTGTCCTCAGATTGATACCCAAGCACTCTGAAACTTTCGTATTGGATCTTCCGGTGCGAATGCCAAGCTGTACAATATGCTATTTCCAAATTTCTGTTGGAATGAATTCCGTCATGGGTTCTCTTTTTCTCACAGATGGTGCCCAACTGACCTTACTATACTGAGCAGTCGATAAAATCAAAATGAGACAACGCGCATGCGCGAAATTAACACTATAAAATGCCGACAATTTACCCATCGCACACGGTGTATGTAAAAAAAAAAACAAAAACAAGCGTCAATTTAGACTGGCATCAAAAAAATATTCATTTAAAAATGTTTTTTGTGATTAAACGAAGTTATTTCTCAGGCGGGACGAATAACGTGGTTAGCAAATCACTCTTCCCAGTTGTTATATGAGAAGTGAGTTCATTCCTCACTCGGTTTCACAGTCTACAATGCTCGTATCAACTTTGTTGATACTGTTAGGTTTTCTGAGATTACATGTTCAGTTGCAGATCTGAATTGGGTGCCTTAACATAGCGTCATGATTAATTAGCCAATCGAAATATGTCAGACAGAGAAACACATTAACACATTGGTTATTCTCCTTTTTAATGTCAGTCGTTATATAATGACCACTTTTTAAAATTCACACAGTCTTCATTTTGTCCCCGACTGGTCTGTCAAATGGCGCCAATTACCTACTATCCCCGCTTTTGAAATTCGCTCATTGTTTTTATTTTGTCCTCCACAAAATGCTGCAATACGTGTTAAGTGTCAAATGGTGGTAATTTCTGAACGTCCACCTATTTAAAATTAGTTCATTGTCTTCATCTTGTTATCCACAAACTGATTTATAGCGATATTATTCAGTGTTAGATTCATCTTCACGATATTATTCTTCACTGACACGCCAGTAAAAGAAAAAATTGATTGCGGGCAAAGGGGCCTAAAAGCGATTAGAACTTAAATGAGTTCCGTTCTCACTAGGTGCCTCCATTCTTCTAATGTTCCATGTCACAGTCAGCTTTTGATATCTATCTATTTTCTCTACACACACACACACACACACACACACACACACACACACACACACACGTTCGAATCCTGTCAAAGGACGAATATTTTCTATGACAATTTCTCGGACATTCAGACCGGTAAATGTTATTTAATACTGTTTATTATAAACAGAGCATTTACTTAAATACTTGTATCTATAAAAAGAACGTTAAACATAAAAATGTCTTTAATAAATAAAAATACACACATATATATATATATAAGCTTAATAACATTATCATTAAAAGATGAAAGAAAAACACCATATTGATAAATATTTTTTAATCCTATCTAAGCTTTAGGCTTACATAAGCCATTATCAGAGATGACAATTATATTACAATATATTTGGCTATTTCAATTTGCCTTTTCATCAAGGTCTACATTTTATAATTCCAAGTGTTGATCGTTTGGTTATATTTGCTATATTCATGTAATTTAATTTGTGTGTATTTAGGCAGCATTTTTTCATTGATGCATGCTTCATTAAATAATATATACAAGTTTTGTCTATTTATTTTATGTAAATTCTTTTCATATTGTCTGATAAGTTTAATAACATTATCATTAAAAGATGAAAGAAAATCACAATATTGATACATATTTTTTAATCCTATCTAAGCTTTCGGCTTACATAAGCCATTATCAAAGATGACAATTACATTACAATATATTAACCAATACACGGACAAAACAATAATGATAGTCTGTTTTTGTTTGCATGGAAGATTTCCAAGAAAAGACAAACTCGTGCATACGAGACGCTGGTATCGAAAATCGCAGCGCAGCTGATGACATCACACATTATCTAATATGGAATCTTCTCTTTTATGTTGGAATGTCATGATGAAGCGCGCATTAAATCTTTTCTTATTATAGGCATTTTAGAATATTATTGCAGTATACGTAACTGATTCTATGAACGGATTATGCTAAAAATAAGCAGACATAATGTTTGCAATTTATTTAATCAGACATATATATATATATATATATAATTATTTATTGGAAAATTATAACATAAATATGTTATAAAATCATTACAAAATAGCCATTTTGTTTCAACACTTGCGGTGTCTTATAAAGTGATGATAATAAGAATAAATAGTTATATTTTCTCTACTCTGTATTGAGCCCTCTTTTAAGAATAGTATTTGTTGGTTATTGGAATTTATTCATATTTTAAATACCAATCTATACATATATATATATATATATATATATATTTATATATTTATTTATATAATTTTTCCTTTATGCATGTTTCATTAAAAACGACAGACAAGGTACTACGGTTGAAGCTTTTTATGTTTTAAATTTTTCTTGTGTTCTGACATTCAGCTTTCTTTTTTGGACAAAGAGTGTGTAAGAACATACACAGAACACACACATCTACTAATATTGATAATTGAATCATCCTTGATAATGTCAAAAAATTTTATAGGAAAGCGCTATGAAATACAGAATCATTCGGACAGTTCTTACACACTCTTTGTCCAGAAAAAGAAAGCTCTTGTCAGAAAACAAGAAAAATTAAAAAAAATTTTCAACCGTGTACCTTGTTTTATTTTCGTTTTAAAAAATTAATATTCTATATATATATATATATATATATATATATATATATATATATATATAAAATTTATTGAAAATTATAACATAAATATATTATAAAATCATTATAAAATAACCATTTTGTTTCAACATAAATATATATATATATATATAAGTACAAAGAAAGAGGCAGAGAATGGAGAGAGAGAGAGAGAGAGAGACGTTAAAAACGATATTTTAGTGGATACACGTGTTTTAGTAGACTCTTTATTTTATAAAGCGTTTGAATAACATCTAGTGGCCTGCGTATTCGAGAGATTTAATAACGATAAATGTGTTCTCTTGTAAGGTTTCGAACCTGCATCCCCACCGTCGGATCAAACCGCTGGCCTTTCACATTATTAAGTTTCTCGAATGCACAAGCTAGTAGAGGCAGTTTACAGGACGTCTACTCAATCATGTGTATCTAGTAAAATAACATTTAGAGTCATAATATACATATATAACACAATAATGCTCACACCTACACACAGTAAAAAAGAACCTTCAGATATTGGAGGCCATCTACATTAAAACGAAACAACCCACACTCAACAAAATTACATTTCAAACTAGTCACAACACATTACATTGCATCTAGACATTGGTCCTGATATAATACTTCGGTCTTTCGCGTGGTATGACGTCATAGAACCGCATCATGAATTTACGATCTGCGTCTGCTGTTCCGTGACCGTTATCGTCGCATAACAATTTTCTATGACAAAATAGCAAAATATCATCTTTGACGGTGGACATCTTTGTTTCATGTCTGTATAACCACTCTGAGGATGGCTCATGTGAGCCGAAAGTTTAGGACCAACTTAATAAAAAAAATATCCAAATGTTGGTTAATTTTTGTCGTTATTTCCACCAGAAATTAAAGCAAATATTCGAACATTAGAACGGCTCATGAGCAGACATAATTGACATTCATTATTGTTATATTTAAAAATATATTAAATATATATATATATATATATATATATATATATATATATATATATATATTTAGTTAAAGATATAGATGAATTCTGTGGAAAAAGAGAAATTGGTTTACAAATGACAATTGGAAAAAAATCTTACATTAAAATTTTTTTTTTTGGTTAATGTAAATTACTTTTATAGTATAGGGATTATTATTTTTTCCATGTCGACAATAAAAAAAAAGGCTTAGACAGAAGGTCTTTATCTTTTTTAAATTTGGATTTTTAATGTAACTATTAATATTAACAAAAAACATTTCGATTTCATTTTTGCCTTGAAAAAGTCGGAAGAATGAAACGTCTTCCAAAAAAAAAATTTTTTTTCAATTGTCATTGTCATATACAAATATATATATATATATATATATATATATATATATATATAATAATTACATATCTTCATTCATGTATGTTTGGTTTGAATAATCTATACATATATATGTCTATTTTTATTTTAATCCTTCGAATTTTCTCATCGACTTCTTAATGTTGATATTAAATTCATTAAGTAAGGAAGGCACTGTAGTTTTTTTTTCTATTCTTTAATTTAAAGTATTTAGGGAAATAAAATGAAATATAAAAAAAAAACTAAAATTCTTCCTCAATGAAAAAGAGAGAAAGAAATATAGCTATATTTATGAAAAACTTTTAATTAATATCATAGATAGAGCCTGTGTAAATATAAGAGTGAACACTGATGTTAACACAGAGTGGTGACAGTCTGTTTCCTGCGCAATCTTCAGGCCATGTGTATTGAGTGGTAGCTTCACTATATATAGATGCTGGTTTTCTTTCCTTTCATCCGTCGAGGAATATAGATTGGCAGGTAACTACCCGGTGACAAAGATCCTACCATTAATCACTATTTTAGACGTGGCTCGAACATCCTATTCAGGACTAATGGACACTTGTAGTCAGTGACATCACAAAGTGGACACACGTATAAACCGGATCTTTTATATTGCAAAATGCAGTTTCAAATGTTTCTTTGCTCCTGTTAGCGACGCTAAATTTAATAAATCATAATTAAAAAAATTCCAAATTATATATATATATATATATATATATATATATATATATATATATAAATATATATATATATATATAGATATATATTATATGGATTTAATTTTTTTCTTTCAAATTTTTTAACATTTTTGTAGTCATTTGTAAAATGTCAAAAAATTGATTGAAAACATATATATATATATATATATATATATATATATATATATATATATATATATATATATATGTTATATGGTTCCAACGAGAGAAAAGTATGTATATTAAAAAAGAAGAAGTTCATTGATGACCGCAAACGTTTTTTGGTTGTAATGTGGATTTATTTAGAAAAAAATATTATGCTTTTATTTTCCATAATTTTACTACACATGTTTCTGGTCTCACAACCCTCTTCAGGTAAAAAGCGGAAAATTTCCACATATTATTAAAAATAATTAATTTTTTCTTATGTTCAATGTTAAATATTCTCGATATGAGACATTCTCTGTTTGTGTGTTGGTAATATAAAAGAATTTCAGATTGAATATATTATATATATAAATATATATATATATATATATATATATATATATATATATATATAATTCATTTAGAAAAGAATATAAATTCAAACGTTCAAAACTTTAATTTAAAAGAGGGCTCAATACCACGAGTAGAGTAATAGTTATTTATTATGTTACAAAAATGGTTCCATCTTTGTTCTTCACCTGATGAGATGCTTACCTTTAGGCATCGAAACAAATACGCATCTTTGTAGTGATTACTTGTTTGTCCGTATGCAACAACTTATATATATATTTCGATTATAGGTGCAGTTCAATTTATAATTACATGAATTATTCATACAAAAAACAAATATAGAGGTTAATGATTTAAATGGTGAGAATACATCTTCGCAAACAATTTCAATAAGGTACACTAACCCCGAACCTGTATATGAATGATATGATCCCTGTTTATAAATTCCAGTTGCATAAGGTCTTTTTAATTTTTTACAAGCTTTCGTCTGTTCCTACAGACGTCCTCAGGTATGGAAATAGATTTGTTCTTGTTTTTTACTTCTCGGTAATAAGAGGACAACGAAAATAGAGATGTAATCCGAAAAAATGCTATGAGGAATGTGTTATTGCTTTGGAACGTGAGGTCGCAACGCTGAGTTTGAATTTAAAATTTTATGGTTGTGCGTTTTTGTACAAATATAGTAATAAGAGAATTTTTTTGTACTGGTAGGTTTTCCGTCAATGTGGCATGAACTATATTGTTCAATAATTACAGGAATGTCACACTTATTATATATAAAAGTTGCACGTTGGATCAGTTATTTTAATTTGATTATAGGTGCAGATTAATTTATAATTACATGAATCATTCATACAAAAAAAAAACAAATATAGAGGTTAATGCGTTTTTTGCAAATATATATATATATATATATATATATATATATATATATATATATATATAGTTTTTTAAAACAAATGTAGTAATATGAGAATTCTTCTATTACTATAAACTACTATGAACTCACACTCTTTGGGTCCAGTCACTGGATCTAACTAACGCTTTTATCCCCTGTGCCATGTGCCATTGAAGATATCTGTGTAAGAATTTCTGGAACTTATAAATACGGCAACAAAGATGAGGATGATAGTCCGAATAATTTAAATAGTGTACACAATATCTCATCTCAGAAATATAGACAGATACTGAAAGGCCGAAACGTTGTAAAAAATATGGCGACAAAGATGAGCACAATAGTCCGAATAATGTAAATAATGTACATAATACCTCATCTCAGAAATATAGACAGATAATCTATTCTGTATGGATGACTATTCAACTTTTTTAACCTCAGATCAAAATGTAGTATCTGTTTGATCCCTGACGTTCTTGAATTGGATTTAGTTACCTTTTTGATTTATTGAGTAATTTTTTACAGCTTATCAGCCCTTTGCAGGTTATTTAAAGGTAGAAAATATTTTTAGATTGTAATAATTTTTTTGTGGTAATAAATGATTTAGTGATACAAGTCTTACTAATTAACCCCTAGGTGGCATGTCCTTTTTGGTTAAAGGACATGAACAAGGTGAGAAATATTACAATTATTTTATTACTAGTTTTATTCCATCTTCTAGATTGTTGCTTTTGATTTCAACACTGTGGAATCAGTCATCATTATTACAATTATTTTATTAGTAGTTTTATCCCATTTTATCATTATTGCTATTTATTACAACACCCCTGGGTAGACAGTCTTTATTATTACAATTATAGTTAGCTTCCTTACCGCCATCTTGTAATTTTTGTTTTTGGTCATACCACATTTTGTCAAAAAAAATTCAAATATTCCATAAATGTTCTTAATTTTTTTTCATCTTCATTAAAAGAATGTGTTATAGTAAGAGAGAGAATCTGTGAGAGAGAATGGGAGAGAGAGAAAAGGTGTGCGAAAGTGAATGTGTGAGTGAGTGAATGTGTGTGTGAGAGAGAATGTGTGAGAGAGGAATAATGTGTGATGGCGAATGTGTGTGAGAGAGAATGTGTGATAGAGAAAGAGAATGTGTGTGAGAGAGAATGTGTGAGAGAAAGAATGTATGAGAGTGAGATAATGTGTTCTAGAGAGAATGTGTGTCTGTGTGTGTGTGTGTGTGTGTGTGAGAGAGAGAGAGAGAGAGAGAAAGTGAGTATTTACACAAGAGGGGGTTCTGGAGTGTTCTTATCCCGACCCACTCCCTAAAATCTGACCAAATGACCAAACACCATCTTTTTGTGAGGTAGGGCTTCTTGATCGGGCCCATCTATTTAGCATCCCTTTATATATTTGGAACACCTCTTGTTTATATGCCATAATCCCTTCAGGCCGTAGGCGATCATGGTTCTCCACAACATCCTGTCTTTCGTAGTTCTTAATAAATTTTGTCTTTTGTTTATTTCTCCTAAACCCTATCCCGCCATCCAATTACTCAAGCTCACTAAGTTTTTTATGATTTGTATTCGTCTGCCTCTTGTAATTTCAATCTATCCTGTGAGTATCAGATTTTCCGAGTCCTCTTGCCCCATTATGTGCCCTAGAAATTTCGAATGTCTCTTCCTTAGTTTAAGTATAAGTTTCCGTTTTGTTTCCATTTTCTCTAAATCTTCGTCTTTACTCATATATTCGCTCCACGGTATCCTCAGCATCCTTCTGTAGAACTACATTTCTGTTGCTTCGAATATCTTCTTCAACTCTGAGAAGATTGTCCAGCATTCCCTGTCATATAGAAGAAAAATAACACGTAACAGTTCAGCACACTTTTCTTTATTTCTAACAAAGTTTTTCTGTCTCTTAATACTCTGCTTAGCTTTTGGAAGGCATCTTTGGCTATCCCAATGCGCCTTCAAATTTCAGTGTCGCATTTCCTGTCCGCTATTAAAACTTTTGGCCTAATGTCTAGCAAGTTAGTTTCCTCGTTTATTAAATCAGGGGGAGGTGTTTGACATTTTAATATTATGATATAAGGCCTTGTACCAAAATATGAAAATGTAATTTAATGAATATATATATATATATATATATATATATATATATATATATATATATATTGTGTGTGTGTGTGTGTGTGTGTGTGTGTGAAAAAAAATATAGAAAATAGGAAAGAAGTCGTTAGGTAAATAATCCAAAGTTCTTTAGTATTTTTGTTATCATTTTTCAAAAAAATAGTGCTCAATACAAAAGTAGAGCATAAATATAATTATTTATTTAAAATATTTTGAGAACGATACATAAGAGTTCTAATGTTGTTTTCAAAACATGAGAACTCTTATTATAAATAACTCAAATTTTAGTAAATAAATTAAATAAATAATATGTGTGTGTGTGTGTGTGTGTGTGTTGTGAAGAAATACAGTTTTAAGGTGTTGTGTATTTATGAGATAAAGTGCTCAATATCAGAAATAGAGCGTATGTAAATATAAAAGTGAACATTAAAGTCAACACTCAGAGGTGACAGACTAAATGCAATCATTATGAGGCCTATTATTATCATTATTATTACTGGCCAAAGTAGAGTCAATTAGTGTTGTAAAGAGCTCAGAAGATTCCATTAAAATATCTTTAATCATTTCTAAGCTACAAGAGTTCAGAGCTTGATCTAACAAATGGACTATTCTGCTGTTACACGATTTCGACAGTTTTGCTGTTACATGCGTTATACATATGACATTAATGGTATTAATACTTAAATGATAAATCATTATATATATATATATATATATATATATATATATATATATATATATATATATATATATATATATATATATATATATATAACAAATACAGAGTGATTAAAAATCCATACGGTAGGTGATAATTTATTTCTATTTCGTGGACTCCGGGTGTATTAGTGCTCCATTCTGAGCATGTTTAGTATGTCTATCATCCGGGCGAATGATTGGTGATTCCCTATTATAAGTAAACCATCCTCCATCTGTTCAGACCAAATTTTACAAATATGAATGGAGTTCAAATTTTATAAAAATTAATTGTTATGTCCTCCTTGGAATTATCCCTACTAATCATCAAGTGATATACTTATATATATATATATATATATATATATATATATATATATATATATACATATTCAATATTTTTTAGTTGTCTCATATGTTTTAGTGATATCATAAGTATTGACTGTCGGAGGTTAAGTTTATAATTAATTTTTTTTATTAATTATTGTTTGAATTTTTGTGTATATGTCTATATTGATACGCTTCTGCATACGCACACGCGGACATTCAAGCTTGTACATGTATGGATATTCACCCGTGTACATATATACACGTATAATTCTGCGTGCACAAGTACATGTACACTTATGTCTGTGTTTTGTTATTAATAATCTAGTGCTTAAATACTTAATTTATTTTTTCTATTTTTATAATATTAATTATGGCTGGTTTTCTTTTCTTTGTTCCTTGAATATGTAGATTTAGTATCAAGCATGCGTGTGCATATATATAATTGTCAAATAGTGTATATGTATTAAATTAAATATTTTCTTATATCATGTTATGTTTGCGCCCGTTCAGGGTGTGGTGATCAGTTGTCATTTTGTAATTCCCCCCACACTTTACACTTACTTCTCAGCTTTTCCTCATTGATCTTTTCCTTTTTTTCTTTCAATTGTAGCCATTTGTGACCAATTATTATGATCTCTAGACGTAGTACCATTTTTAATTTTTGAGTGTTCTAATCTCATGGGATAGGAAAATTTGTATTTCGTTTTTTACATAAATAATTGATAAGAATTCTTAAATTAAATATATATATATATATATATATATATATATATATATATATATATATATATATATATATATATCTTCACTAGGCTATTATTTAATTTTCTTATTTGGTTTAGTGGTATCTTAAGTATTAATTCTAAAAGGTTAGGTTTATAATTAATTTATTTGTTATTGTTTGAATTTATGGGCAGATGTCTGTATTTATACGCTTGCCCATATGCACACATTCATGCACGAACACGTATAGGTATACACACATGTACATATATACACATAAACCCGCTACACATTTACATATATACACATATAAACCCGAGAACACAGGTACATATACACTTATGTCTACGCTTTGTTATTAATAAACTAGTGCTTAAATGTTGAAGTTATTTTTTCTATTTTTATGGTATTATGAATAAAGAAACCTGTACAAGAAAAAGAATGAACAGATTGATTCATATTTTTCCTATGACTGAAATATTTTCAGTTATATCTGAAAAGTTATACAGACACACACATACAAACACTTATGAAGCCGATAGAGAGAGATAAAAGAAAGAAAAACGTATAATAAGAGAGTGTAAGGAGACAAGAAAATGATGAAAAGAAGAATCAACCACGACATTCTACACATGTGCACATACACACACGTACAGGTGTACATACATATATGTACATGCACACATACAGGCGTACATACACATACGTACACATAGTATATTATATTTATGGAGAAAAGTGCTCAATATCAGAGATAGAGCATATGTAAATATAAAAGTGGACACTGAAGTCAACACCTATCCGTATATGGCCTGAAAACTGAGCATGAAACGAACTCTTATTACTCAGTCTTGACATTTATATATATATATATATATATATATATATATATATATATATATATATATATATATATATATACCTGTATACTCGTATACAATGATGTGTCTACGAGTGTGCTATATATATGGTATATATATATATATATATATATATATATTATATATATATATACATATATATATATCTATTATATGGCTAGCCAATATATTGCAGACGCCTATCAGTAGTATATATAATATAACTATATATAGAAGACCTTAGTCATAGTTTCTGGGAAGTGTTATCTAGCACGATCAACAATGTGAACAAGGCCAGCATTATATAAGCCCTATATATCCACGATCACGTGTGACTTGTATATATGTATTATATCGACGACCCCATATATTCCATCGACCAAATTTCACTATATAATATATACATATTAATTTATGGTATGCTTTTCAGGCATATTTCTAATATATATTTACGCTGGGATCGACCTCTAGAGTCCGATAACCTCAGGATGTATATTTCTGACAAATCGACCATAGTGAGATTCGAACCCGGGTCGCATGATCAGAATGCGAACATTCTAATGGCCACGTTCCCATATATATATATATATATATATATATATATATATATATATATATATATATATATATATATATATAAAATAGATATGTTGGTTAATAAAACAAGGGCAAACGAAAAGACACCAACGCGATCTGTATGAAAAACATCTATTAAACATTAATTATTAACCACAAGGCAAAAATGAAGCTTAGAAATTAAGGTTTTAAATTCGGAATTTTCGGGCACGACTGTGTCCTTCATCAACGGTGCGAGAAATAAACAGAGAAACGGCGAAGATTTACAAATTTTCGTGCTGATCGCGTTGGTGCCTTTTCGTTTGCCCTTGTTTTATTAACCAACCTATTTATTTTACATACTATAAGAAGCTCAACGTGGATTCTTCCTGGCAATTATATATATATATATATATATATATATATATATATATATATATATATATAATTAGAATATAATTTAAACAAGAAATTAGGAAAGAAATATACCTATATTTTCAAAAACTTTTGGAAAAAACAGAGAATATTCGAGAAAAGTTAGCCTATAAATGAGCCATGTCTCTGATACTGGAAATAACATTGTTACATCATCTTTGACACTCGGAGGCGAAAGAGAGAAAAAAGGAATAACAGGGGAGTAGAAGGAGACAACGAAATTAGGAAAAGAAGAAATAACCACAACTTTCTACACATGTTCACATACACAAAGGTACAGGCGTACACGAATGCACACATATACACATAGAAAAAATCAACCGACCACCAATAAAAAATTAATCTAATATAAGAATGTCAGAAACAAGAAAATCGGTAGACAACCTTCTCTTCAGACGAGTGTACAGAATGATTACAAAAAGGTTCATCTATGAAACTCTGAATATAATATGAATCAGCTAAGTGACACATTTTATATTTGTATGAACACACACATATATATATATATATATATATATATATATATTAAAACAACATGTAAAAAATCGCTACGCAGTTGCAGTGGTGTTTCGACGCACACTCCTCAGGTGATTGGAAATTACTGGCAAGTGAAAGATTAATTTGGTTTCAAAAGCAAAATACATCCTCTTTTTTTCGAAAAAAAAAATTCTAAAGCTTAGGGCCTTTACCGTGATCAACCAATCAAATATGACCTACGTTCAATTTAAAAACTAAGCGGAAAAAGATCAAAAAAATTAAAAGTTTCTTAAATGTGTCATTAGGGAATTATTTCATGACAGCAGCCAAAAATCAAATTCGGTAAAGCCTGGATTTTTAAATTGAATGTATGAACGTTGGAATTGTACACTATTCGTTCTCATTTTACCTATATATATATATATATATATATATATATGTGTGTGTGTGTGTGTGTGTGTGTGTGTGTGTGTGTGTGTGTGTGTGAAAAATACTTTCACAAAAATTGGGGGCGGGTTCCGCCAACTAAAACGAGGACAAAGGTCCATGTAAACATATGTCCGCAAGTACTTAGTTTTTGAGTTATTAATTTTAAAGAAAGTTTATGGTCGATAGCACTGTATTACCACGTAGACTAGGTTATATTTGTCATTCGTATACATTTTTGGTTAGTTTGTCTTCAACGTTTAACGTGTGTAATAATGAGCTGAGGGGTTTTCCGTTTAACAATGGCAGGATATTCATATCGTGAGCAGGCAGATATAATTTTTACATACGGCTGCGCGAATGGTAATGGATGCGAGGCTGCACGGCTGTGTCAGATTGCGTTCAAAGGCCGAAGGCAGCCGAGTCATCCAACATTTGCTGCTGTTTATCGTCGCGTTGCTGAGACAGAATTGATAGAGGGTGGGTGTTCAAAAGGCACTATTTGGTTTTTGTTTGACCAGAACTACTCCGGTAGATGTAATTGGATAAATATACTGTTTAATTAAAAACAGACCTTCTACTCGAATATAGTATAGATAACAAAAAATAACGTCTTAAACAAAATGAATTAAAATAACAATATTCAGATTTAATTCGATTTCTGTCAAAATATATATATATATATATATATATATATAAATATATATATATATATATATACAGAGTTGAGTAACTGAAAGTATTTTTCAGCGATTCTTACGACAAATGGTGTCAAAATGGCTAAACGTCTAATCTAAAAAACCTGAAAAATGAATCTCAATTAATGAAGGTTTTTTTAGATATTATACATTTTGTGGGATAAACACTTTTATGTTGTAACACAATGTTATATATTTCAGATATATATATACAAACACACCTATCAATAAAAGAAATAACAATCCCAAATATTTATACTGGCATCTATGCCTTTGATGAACTCAAAACTAGCGACTATAGATTGGGGCAATTGGAATTAATTTAAATAACATACATACATACATACATACATATATATATATATATATATATATATATATATATATATATATATATATATATATATAGCAAAATTGTTCAAATCGTGCGTCTAGCATGCGATAATTACCGATCCCGCAGTGTTTTTAATATCTTTTAAAAACCCACTAATCTGAGTTTCTTTTTCCAAAGTTTTCAGATAAGACATTTAGCCATCTTGACACCATTTGTCGTAAGAATCATTGATAAAAAGAATTTGAGTTATTCAGCAAAAGAGAAGAGATTTAAAATCGTTTTGTGTCTGGAAGAATCGTCTCTTCCCAACTGAGCAATGGTGAGAGGAAAAAGATCTATTTAGGATTCATCTTCAGTAATGGTACCAACATTCATACTCGAACTTCCATTTTCAAAGTCCATTCAAGAACCATCAAGAGAATGGTGAATAAGTTTTAAAAAAGAGGGGACAGTAGAGAGGAAAACTGATCAGTGGAGGTCACAACAGCAAGAGGGATCATCATTTCAACTTAGAGCTAAATGTTTTCTTATTTGTTCAAAGTAGAGTCCAACCCGTTAGGAAAATCTCGGAGAATTATATATAATATATCTTTAATCATTTCTAAAATACAACGGTTCAAAGCTTAATATCAATTGAAACAATGTGAACATATTTGTATTTAGGCAACAATCCCACTTTTATTTGACTAGAAATTTTTGGATTAAGTCTGTTAAATTTTCTTCGAAATTTAAAAAAAAATCGGATCCAAAATTCAAATGACAGTTCTTACACATTATGTTCATTAAAAATGTAAATCTTTTTTTTTATTTAATCAGATTTATCCCAAGAATGCAGAAGGGAGTTAGATGTGAAATATAATAATTCTTTTAAACTTAAAATTACTAGAACAATAGAAGACATTGACACATTTAAATTGAAGTTCAAACTTAACTGGAAAGCATATATAGGAGATATAGAAGCAATAACTATACAGAAGAAAATTTAATATATATATATATGTTAAAAATGTAGTTTTAAAGTATGCCCAATGCTTAAATCAGAATTGCTATAATGTTATAAATATATATATATATATATATATAATATATATATATATATATATATAGAGAGAGAGAGAGAGAGAATCATAAAAAGAATAAAATTTTTAATGCAGTTCTTAGCATTTATTTTATTTTAAAAATATAGTGCTCGATATAATTTATTATAATTAAAAAATGCAATTTAAGAATTGCTTTATAATATATATATATATATATATATATATATATATATATATATTTTTAAATATAAAATTTTAATAGAATATATATTATATAATTTTTGTTTATATTTATATATATATATTTGATTATGTAAATATATAACGAACAATATATATATTATATTTATAGTTAAAATAAAATATATACCAAATATATGAAGGTTTTATTTATATATATAATATATATTTATATAAATATATATATAATTTCCAAAATATATATATATATATAATGATATGATGTCCCCGATGAGATATATATATATATATGTTTAAAATATATATATATATATAAATTTATTTATTTAAAAATGGATAATTCTGACTCCTTTATAATTTAGAATTATCCTGATGATCCTGAAATATATAATATATATATATTTAAATATATATAAGTGTATTGATCAATTTTATGTATATTTAATGTGTTTTTTTTTTTTCTTTCTAGACATTGCAGTGCTGGTTGGTTATTTTCAATATACGGATGTTTTTATCTTTTCTTTATTTATGAATTTTTTCCCAAATTCAGTTTGTCTAAATATATTTACAAATATAATCTGTTATAGTATAGGTAAATGAACACACACACATATATATACACACACACACATATATATATATATATATATATATATATATATATATATATATATATATATATATAATATATATATATACAAAAGTAATTATAAAACTATATAAATATAATAATAAATTATATATACATTAAACAGTGTATATTTGGGAATGTGTAAATATATATATATCCGGGTTTGTGTATATATATATATATGGGTTATATATATATATATATTATATATATATATATATATATATATATATATATATATATATATATATATATATATATTAAAATATAAAATATAAATGTTATATTGCAGGCCAGTTTAATTTAAAAAAAAAAACACAAACCAGTCGACCGGTTTCGTCCCCTTTCATCAGAACTGTTAACAGGAAACACAAATTATGAAAAAAAAAAAAAAAGTCTGTCATGGATGTTTGAATGAATGGACAGGAAAAAAAAATATAATTAAAAAAATTATACCAACCAACCAAGAAAAAGCGCAGCACAGCATGTCCAAGCAAACAGTCTCTTTGTTTTACAAAGAGCAGGTCGCCTGGACCTGATGTACAGCGTCTCCAACACCTTAAGATGGAATAATGGGTGTGCTCTGGCCAAAACGGAAAACCAATTCACACTGAAATCCATCGCACAAGTGGGATTCTTTATAAAGTGATCCGCAATCGAAGACGCATACGTGTTACGAATGGTATCGCCTAACGAAATTTTTTTATTAAGTATTATAGCAGGCATGTGTTGTTTAATTCTAACGTCCAAACGCTGTGTCGTTCTACTTATGTAGTCGCATCCACAACTACATTTGAAATGGTAAATAACAGATTTAATATGGTGGGGTGGGGGTAGAACATCTTTACACATAGATGAAAGTACGGACTTAGTTTGAAAGACAACACGAACGTTCGCTGCAAAATAACACTCACGTGAACTGCATGAAATCTGCTTGGCGAAGGACTTACTAATCCTACCCAACCAGGGTAAACGAAGATAGACCGGACATTTACCCACTATAGCAGGTTTGATTTTATTGAACCTGGCAGTCTTATCCCGAATAACCGATTGAACAATGTCCAACGGATAATCATTGTTCACAAAGATATCAGTTAAACAACTGATTTCATCTTTTAAGGTGTCATCTGAACAAATCATTAACGCCCTATGGGTCAAGGTCCTAATCAAATTGATCTTTTTGCCGTTTAGGACAAAAAAGAGTCCCATCGAGTATAGAGACCTGTAAAAAGTAGACTTCCTATAAACAGAAGTAATAAACAAAGGAAGGAGTTCTGTGAATCAGAACATCTAAGAAGGGCAATGAACCATTGACCTCCTTATCTACTGTAAATTTAAGGGCAGGATGAACTCCGTTGAGTAGGGAAAAAATTGATCCACTTCCGATTCATAGCTGAACACACAAAAAGTGTCATCCACATAACGAAAGTAAACCTTGGGCCGGGCAAAACCTAACAAAAGGCTTTCCTCGTAAAAACCCACAAAAATATTTGCCAACACAGGACCCAAAGGGGAACCCATCGCTACACCATCGATCTGACGATACATGATATTGTCGAAAATAAAATCGACAAACATGGTGGCGAATTTCATAAGTTCAACAAAAACATCTTCAGGTATATTCGGAGGAGTCAAATCGCTACGATATAACATATCGCTGCAAATATCAATAGTCTCTGATAAAGGAACACAAGTGAAGAGGCTACGGATGTCAAAGGAACACATAAATCCATCAGTGGCATCACAATTCCGAATGAATTTGGGAAAAGTAAACGAATCTTTAATACAAAAGGAACTATAATGCTGCAACACTGGTTGCAACATTATAGCAAGCCACTTTGCGTTTTTTTATGCTGTGAAGACCCAATCATCGATAATATGGGTCTCAAAGGGACACCCTCCTTATGAATCTTGGGTAATCCATACAGACGGGGACGAATAGAGCCAGATTTGGTCTCAATTGCTCCGCCATTTCAGAAGAAAGAACACCACTTTTTACCCATTTGACAAGACGTTTCTGAAATCGAATTTCAGAAGTCAGCGTAATCGTCATGAGTGTCAATGGAACCAAGACGTTGAAACTTGGAAGGATCATTCAGTATACTTAACATTTTATTAATGTAGTCATGGCGGTCCATGAGGACAACACCAGATTCCTTATCCGGTTTCGTAATAACCAAAGAATGGTTATTCTTAAGGGATCTAATAACCTTATGGTGTTCACTTCTCCATTTTGTTTCAGAGAAAAAGAAATAGGAGAACTAGCAAACAAGAATGAGCCAAATATTTTCAATTTGGCTCGAAAGTAGCTGGATTTATCACCAGACACAGGTTGAAGTTTGAGAGTTGAGCATAAAATACTTCAAATTCAGAAAAAATATTCTCCCTACTAACAAAAAAAGGGATGCAAAAAGTCTAGGCCATGGGCCAAGATAAAAACATCAATCTCTGAAGAAGAATAAGAGGACAAATTACTTACATTTTTGTAGCATTTGGTTCAACCTTGCAGCCAAATCTCTTGGAGATCAGATGTTTTAACTTATTTCGGAAAACTGCTAGCCATCTTAGAACGACAGCGCCTGGATATCAGACCAACATAACGGGCAAAACGGATGCTATCAAAATATGATAAATAATTAAAAAATAAATAACAAATTAACAGATTATATCTTCTTTTGTAGGCCCAAATCATGGTTCACACCAATATAGATATATATATATATATATATATATATATATAATATCAATTGATATATATATATATATATATATATATATATATATATATATATATATATATATATATATAATATCAATTGATAATTGGTAGAGATAATTCCAAGGAAGACCATAATCCAAAAAGATCTCAGAGTGAGAAACAGAGCAATAATACTAATACTACTACTACTACTAATAATAATAATAATAAAAAGTACAAACGTTCTTTAAATATCAATTCGATTATAATTTATTTCATGAATATCCAGATTAACATTTGGATATTAATGAAATAAATTATAACCGAATACATTTTTAAGGATCGCCTGTACGTGTTATAGATAGATAGATAGATAGATAGATAGATAGATAATTCATTCGAAAATTATAGCATGGACATGTTATAAAATCACTACAAAAGTAGCCATTTTGTTTCAACACTTCTGGTATCTTATCAAGTGATGGTGTTGAATGCAGTTTCTACATTCAACACCATCACCTGAGAAGACATCAGAAGTGGTTATTTTTGTAGTCATTTTATAACATGTTTATGTTATAATTTTCGATTAAATTATATTTGCTCTATTCTGTAACGACCACTCTTTTTAAGAATAGTATTTTGGTTATTGGGTTTTATTCCGTATACACCAATAAATACTTCAATAAAATTATATATATATATATATATATATATAATATATATATTATATATATCTGTTATTGTAAAACGCAGTGTGTTGTGTGTGTGTGTGTGTGTGTGTCTGTAACGTTTATATATTGGATCGGATTTCCTACATTTTTCAACCGATTTCAACAAAACTTCACAGGACTACATAAAATTACCTTGTGGTGGTTCTAACAGCGCCAAAAATGGGAAAAATATAATTGTTTTTGCACAAAATCAATTTGAAAACACGATTAAGAGACATCGTGAAAATGGAAGGGGACAACTCACATCGGTTTGTTTTGTGTGTGGGTTCCTTTAAATATGGGAGCGGATTTCCTATATTTTTCAGCCGATAAAACAAAACTTCACTTTTTTTTTTTGGCAGGTAGTGTTTCTTATTCTCTTGCACACTTTTTTCTTTATTTTTAACATTCAGAATGCTTTAAAAATTCCATTTACAAGACAATTATTTATAATAAAATTCTATTCAATCAGTAGACTCATAACGATTGAAAACAATGTTTTTGTTTGAGTTTGGGTTTGACCAAAAAAAAAAAAAAAAAAAAAAAAAAATAATTAAGACATGCGTGTCCGTCAACCTTAAACAATAATCTTTGTCAATTTTATTTTTCAGTCTTTATGATGGTGGATACTTGATCTATCTCTTACTGTTATATCCCCGGGCAACGCAGGGGCTCTACTACTAATATATATATATATATATATATATATAAATATATATATATATATATTTTTATATATATTATATGTAAAAATATATTGGTTAAATATTATTATTCTAGATTTATAAATAACCAAAACATTCATAAATAAACTTAATTTAGTGACAAATAAAGTAAATTTTTTTTGTTTTTAAAAAAGAAAAATTCACGAAAATAATTTTTTTTCGTTTAAATCTTTCATAAATCACCAAATCAAAATTGGGGACTTAATCTTTATTGTTATGTAAATTACTGTTAAGAAAAAAAAATTGTAAAAAACAGTACATTAAAAGAAAGAACTTTTTTTGCAAAAAAATTTATGTTTGCTTTGAAAATTTTTTCGCTGTTTCTACACGGCAAATAGAATTTCCTTGTAAATAAAACCATATAAAACAAATTTTCTTTATTTAAAAATTCCATTTTGCGGTCGCGTAAACAAAATAAAATGAAACAAGGCATCTGCGGTCTTGGTGCAAAATCATTTTTTTTTAAGTTGTTGAAATTATATTCTGCCACAAAAAAAAAAAATTTTAACAACAAAAATTGCATGTTATGAAAAAAACTTTTCTTTTCTCAATTTTATTTGGGCGTCTTTATAACAATATGCAATACAGATCAATTTTTTAACTGAGCGCGCATTAAAGAATTGTTTAAAAACATATCAAAAAATCCAAAAATAATGAGTTCAATGCCCAGGTCTGGCATTGCATCCAAAAATATATACATACACTGTATGAAATTCAAAAACATTATAACAAACGACACAAAGGCGAATAAAACTGATGGGTATTCACTAATATGAAATTTTTATATCATATAAATTTAGAAATTTCATGACAATCTATTATTTGTGAATCGATTAAAATATAAATAAAAAATAACATTTCATAAGTGGGGAAAATAAATTACAGATTTATATCTATTAATCTTAAAAAAAAGGAAATTAATTATTGCAACTGCAAACATTATTGTGCGTATAGCTACGAAGATGATCTTGCATAGTAATGAATAGCATGAAAATAATAAAGATAATAATGATATAATAATGATTCCTTATTTTAAAAAAAATTTATATAAATATTTTTTAAATATAATAATTATATGTTAAAATAAAAAACATTGTGAATTTTAGCAAATCATCCTTTTAAGGAATACAATAAGATAAAATACAATATTTATTAATATATTTTCATTCAGGGCATAAATTTTAAGATTTGAAATATTAAATTCTTTAACATTTTTGATGCTCATAAAACAAATTTGCCTAATAAAAAAAAACAAACCATATATATCATTTAAAATTAATAGAAAAAGGTTGATAATGAATAAAAAACATTCGTATTTGGACATTTTTATTTTAACATAAAAAAAAATTCTTTCTTACATGTGACAATAGAGCTAATTGTATAGATAACAATTCTAGATTAGTCAGAATGAATGTAATTACAAAATTACTTAAATATTATGGCCGTCATTTTTTTTTTTTTTATATGGTTCGGTTCGTTACGATTTTTTTTGAAATTTTTTTTTTTAAAAAAAAATTTTTTTTTTTTTTTTTTAAATTAGTCAAATTTTAATAAAAATTCTGGAAACTCAGAACGAATACAATTAAGATTTTTTTTTTTAAATATTATGGCCGCCATTTTATATGTCGCGTTAGATTTATTTGACTAGTGGAAAAACTCATTTTTAATGATTAAAAAAAGAGGAACTTCAATATAACAATTTTTAAATTTTAACAGATATAAAACCTTTGATTTACTTTTACATTTCCTCTAATTGACCAAAATTACCTAAATATACATTCATTATTTGAATAATTTTAAAATAATAAAAGTAATTATTATAAAATTGGATGAAATTGACATGGTTTGAACATGATTTTCAATGGTATTTTAAAAAAAGAATTCACGAACCAAATCCAAAAATACAAAACTAATTACAATGAAAAGGAAAAATTTCTTTAAAACCAATTTTAAATTATTCATGCATCATCAATTAGACAGGCTACATGTAATCACCATTTTGAAATTATTTTCCTCAAAGGAATAAATTTTAATAGAACTATAGGAAAACTAAATGAAAACATTGCAATCACATAAATACATTGATCAAATTTATGAAAAGAAAATCAGGATAAAATAACAATAAATAAATTGTGTTAGAAAAATTTGTATTAAAGAAAATTTATTTTTACTTTAAATTCAATAAATCAGACAACGATCAAAGCCGCCTATAATATTTGGCGAGAAAGATAAATTTGTCAAACAGATAAATTTTCATGCCAAAAAAAATAAACAACTTCATTTTGACATCATCAGAAAAAATTCCTAAAATCATAAATTCAAAAGAATTTTAATAAAAACATCAAAATAAAATGATCTATTAAATAGATTTTATTAAACCCTAAATCTTAAGAGGTGAGAAATGAAGAGGAGCAAAAAAAGAAAGCAATTCTAAAAATAAATTTTTAAAAAAACAAATTTGATTCATTGGGACCTTACCCATAATAACATAATGGACTATTCCATACGTAATAAATACTGCGCCTCAAGAGGACTATTGGGAGTTCAGTCTGAAGTCGGGCGACCGGCTGACCGGCTGATCGGTTGAACTCTCTGCCTTCGGGCGGGGAGGAACCCGAACGAGGCTACGCCGAAAAACAATTTCTCTTTCGGGACAATAAACCGACCCTGAACCCGTTTATACGGGTTTAAACTTGGGCATATTTTTGGCCGAGCCCACGGGCTCGGAGATCCCACGTTAAACCGGCCTTGTGCCCATGATGCCCTCGTGGGGGGGTGACTAAATACCCGTTCAGTAAAAAGTCTGGGTGAAGTCCGTCAAAAGTCTGTCAGTCAGTCAGCAGATCAGAGAAAAAAAGTCAGTCAGTCGAGTCAGAGGCAGTCCGAAACAGAGTCGCGTTCAGACAATTACTACAAGACATTGGAATAGTGATACTGGTCGAGACTACATTGTTCTCCCTACTAAACCTGATTGTTCGTACTAACACTTTCTACTTCTCTGTATATATTCCTGTTTGTAATATATCTGTGTTATTCCATATCCGTGTTCGAGTTCTTCTTTATTGGTTCTACTTTGGACTATCACCGTGGTACAAGGAACCGGACATAAAACACAAAAAAATAAATGTTTAATGAATATCTTAAAAAAAAAATAGATGACAAATTTTATTAAATATATAAAAAAAAATAATTTTAATATCTTTTAAAAGAATTATTCCATTCAAAAAAAAAAGAAATCAATTAAAAGAAATAAATAAAATTATTTCTTGATAAATGAATTAAAAAAAAATATCAGAAAAAAAAAACGTTTAAGAAAATGAAAAGATGGACAGAAAATAATCATTAAATATAAAATTTTTCTTTTAAAATCATTATGAACAAAATGGTCTTCTTTAAGAATAAAAACGAAAATTTCCTTTGGCATTCAATGAAATGAAAAAAACTTTTAGAAATGAAATAAAATAAACGAGGACAATTGATTTTTTCTGTAAAAATTGAAAAATAAATTTTCAATCTAAAGAAAAATGAAAATTTGAATTTCCATCTTTTAAAGGAAAAAAAATTGAAATTTGAAAAAAAATGTCTTTTAAAATTTGTTTTAAATGAAATTTCCAAAAAATTAAAAAAATAGAAACAAAATGAAATTAAAAAATTTTGACAATTGAAAACAAATTCCATAGACTTTAATTTTTTAAATGCTTTATCTGATAAAATTTGTTTGAAAAATGTTTGGATTTGAGGAATAGAAAAAAAAAAAAGTTTATATATGCCAAAAATTTTTAAAAAAAAAAATTTTAAGTTTTATATGATTTACAGATATTTTGATTTTAAAATTTTAATTGAAAATAAATCAAAAAAAAACAAAAATTTAAGACAATTACAAACAAAATTTGATTATAAAATTTTTGATTTACTTTTTCAAAATCAAAGAAAAAAAAAAAAGGATAAAAAAAAAAGAGAAAGCGAGTTTTCATTGTATTTTTCAAAATTTGAAAAAAAAAAATAAATCCAAAAAAAAAAATTAAACAAAAAAGAAAAAAAATTATTTGATAAAAGTTCAAATGGGTAATTTGGTAGACAATTGAAAGAATTTGATTTACCATTAAGATTTCTTAAATAAAAAAATGAAATAAAAATAATGAAAATTAAAAAAAAAAATGAAAAAAAGTTCTCAAAAAAGCATAAAATATAAAAAAAAAACAAAAAGGAAAAAATTTTAAAACATTTATATAAATAAAATAAAAGCCAAATTTAAAAAAAAAAAAAAAAAAAAATTTTCAATTGAGAAGAAGTCTGAAATTGGAAAAGGCTAAAAATACAATGAAAAAAGAAAATTTTACAATTGAAAAACGAAGTCTAATTATTTTTATATCTTTTAAGAATTCCAAAATAAAATTTCTAAAAAAAGACAAATTAAATTTACAATAAAATCAAATTAAAAATGAAAAAAATAAAATAAAAAAAGAAAGAAAAAAAACAATTGAAAGAAAAAAAAAAAAAAAAAAAAAGAGTCAATTAAAAAGAAAAAAAAAAGAAAAAAAAAATGAAAAAAAAAAAAAGAAAAAATTTAAAAGTCTTTTTAAATGCAAAATTCAAAAATTTAAAAAAAAAAAAACAATTGAGTTTTTTTGAGACAAAAAAAAAAAATTTTTAAAATGAAAGAAAAAAAAAAGAAAAGAGATTGAAAAAAAATAAAAGAAAAAATTCAAAATGAAAGAAAAAAAAAAAGAATGAAAAATTTTTGAAAATAAAACAAATTCTCCTTAAATTTAAAAAAAAATCAAAAAGAAAGAATTAAGAAATTTGTTTTTCTTTGAAAAATTTAAAAAAAAGACATTAAAAGGTAAATTTCCAAAATAGGAAAAAAAAAAAAAAAAAAAGAAAAGAAAGAAAGAATCTTGACATTAAAAAAAAATGAAAAAAAAAAAAAATAAATTTAGAAAAAGAAAATTTTGAAAATAATTAAAAGATCCTTTGAAAAAAATAAATTTTTTTAATTAAATGTCTCCAAATTGAAAAGAAAAAATTAAAAAAGAAAAAATTGAGACGACAAATGGACTGAGATAAAACAAGAAAAATCTGAAAATGAAAAGAAAGAAAAAGAGACAATTTTTGAAAAATTAAATTTTAAAACATTATGGCCAAATAAAAGAAATCAATTAAAAAAGAAAAAAGAAATCTTTTTTATTTTTTTTTTTTAAAAAAAATGAAAGAAATAAAAAAACATTTGAAAAAGATTTTATTTAATGTCAGAAAAAAAATGAAAAAAAAAAAAGGAGAAAAAAGAGAAAATATTGAAATTTTCAATTTTAAAAAATGAAAAAAAAAAAAATTTAAAAGACAAAATATAAACCCTTGAAATAAAAATCAAAAAAAAAAAAATATTTGAAGAAAAAAAACAATAAAGATTTAATAAAAAAACATAAAAAAGGCTTCCAAAATGAAAAAAAAAAAAGAAACAAAAAGAAAAAAATTTCTTGACATTATATCAAAAAACAAAAAAAAGAAAGAAAAAAAAAATCAATTGAAAAAAAGGAAAAATTGACATTAAAAAAATCGAAATAAAAAAAAGAAAAATTATTAATTTGAATATGGTAAAAGTCTGAAAGAAAAAAGAAAAATAAAAAATGAAAGAAAAAAATTTAAAAGATTTGAGAAGATGAAACAGAAAAAACTTTGAAAGAAAATCTTTGAATAAAAAACATTTTACCTCAATTAAAAGAAAAGAAAAAAAATGAATTTGATTCAACAAAAAAAAAGAAAGAAAAAAAAATTCACAATCAAAGACGAATTTCTTTATTTTATAACAATAACAAAAATGAAAAAAGATTTTAGAATAAAATTTCAAAAGTCTAAACATTAAAGCATATAAAAAAAATTCTCAGAAAAAAAAGAAAAATTTTTAAAAAATCTTGACGTTTATTTTGATTTGAAGAAAAAAAAAGAAAGAAAAATTTTAAATTTTGAGTGTTTTAATTTTTGAAATTAAAAAAAAAATTTTTGAAAAAAAAAAAAAAACAATTAAAAAGTTTTGACATTAAAAAAAAAACAAAAAAAAGAAAAAAGAAAAGACAATTGAGAAAGAAAAAGACATTAAAATTTCAAAAAAAAAAATGAAATCTTAAAAAAGAGAAAATTAAAGAGAAGTCTTGACATTAATTGTAAAGAAAAATTTGTGAAGAAAAATGAAAATCGTGGAACAAAAAAAACGAAAAAAAATTAAAAAAAAAAAAAGAAAAGAAATATTTCAAATTTGAAAAAAAAACAGAAAAGAAAAAATGAAATGAAATAAATTAAAATGAAAAAAGAGGAATTTAAAAAATTTTGAAAAATTGAAAAAAAAAATTTTCCAACCAAAATGAAAGAAAAAAGAAAGAGACAAGAAAGAAAAATCTTGACATTTTTTCAAAATTTTGAAAAAAAAAAAAGAGAAAATTGAGTTAAAATTAAAAGAAAAAAAAAACTGAAAGAAAAAAAAAATTTTGATAAATGTGAAAAAATTTTTTTGTTTAAAAATCCAAATGTTTGAAAAAAATTGATGAGAAAAAAAAAAAGAAAAAAAGTCTTGTAAAAATAAAAAAATGAAAAAAAGAAAAAGGAGATTTTTTTTTCTTTTTGACATTAAAAAAATGAAAGAAAAAAAAAACCACTTGAAATTTGAGGAAAAAACAAAACATTAAGGCAAGGGCTCCAAAATGAAAAGAAAGAAAAAATAAAAGAATGAGAAAATTTGACAAAAAGTTAAATCCAAAATGAAAGAAAGAAAAGGGAACAATTGAGAAAAAGTAAAACAAGAAAAACAAAACTCCAAAATGAAAAAAAAAAAAAAAATTTCAGATTGAGAAAGAAAGAAAAATAAAACATCAAAAAAAAAAGAAAAAAAAAAAAAAGAAAATTGAGACAGAAGATTGAATTAATCAAAAATAAAATGAAAGAAAAAAAAAGAAAAAAAAATAAATTGAAGAAAGAACAAAAGAAAAGAAAAAAAAAAGAAATTTAAGTTAAAAGAAAGAAAAAAAACAATTGAAAGAAGTCTTGAATTAAGGCAAGAATGGAATTATAAAGAAAGAAAAAAATAAAAATTGAGATAAAAATTTTGACAAAAAAAGGGAGAAAAAAATGAAAGGAAAAAAGAAAAAAATTGAAAAAATTCTTTTGGAAAAAAAAAAAAAGAAAAAAAAAAAAGGAAAAAAGAAAAAAAAAAGGAAGAAGAAAAGAAAATTGAAAGGAAAAGAAGAAAAAGAAATATAAAAAAAAAAAAGAAATAAAAAAAAAAGAAAAAAGACAATTGAGACGAAGTCTTGACATTAATATAAAGGGCTCCAATCGAAAAAAAAGAAAAAAAGAAATTAAGCCTGAAATGAAAAAAAAAGGGCCCAAAAAGAAAGAAAGAAAAAATAAAATTGAAAGACAGATGTTTCTTTAAAAAAGAAAAAAAAGAAAAAAAAAAAAAGAAAAAACATAAAAAAACAATTGAAAGAAGTCTTGACATGGAAAAAAAAAGGTAAGAAAAAAAAAAAAAAAAAAAAAGAAAATTGAAACGAAAAATTGAAATTTAATAAAGAAAAAAATTCCAAAAAAAAAATAAAAGAAAAAAAAAAAGAAAAGAAAAAAAAAGTCTTGAAATAAGGAGGAAAAGGGCTCCAAAATGAAAAAAAAAAAAAGGAAAAAAAAGACAAGAAGAAAAAAAAAGAAAGAAAGGAAAAAGAAAGAAAGAAAAAGGCTCCAAAAAGAAAAAATCTTGAAAGAAAGAAAAAAAGAAAGAAATGAAAAAGAAAAAAGACGATTTCTTGAATTAAGGAAATGAAAAAATGAAATAAAAAAAAGGAGACAATTGAAAAGGTATTGAAAAAAGAAGTTGTCCAAAAAAAAGAAAAGGAGACAATGTAGAAGATGAAAGAAAATTAATATGAAAGGGAAAAAATGAAAGAAAAGAAAAAAAAAGATACAATTGAGACGAAGTGTTGAAAAATTAAGGCAAGGGCTGAAAAAAGAAAAAAAAAAGGAGACAGAAAAAGACGAAGTCTTGAAAAAAGGCAAGGAAAAAAAAATGAAAGAAAGAAAAAAAAGAAAATTGAAAAGAAGTTTCTTGACAAAGCAAGGGCTCCAAAATGAAAGAAAGAAAAGGAAAATGATTGAAAGAAACTTGACATTAAGGCAAGGGCTCCAAAATGAAAAGAAAGAAAAAAGAGAAAATTGAGACGAAGTCTTGAAAAAAGAAAGGGCTCCAAAATGAAAGAAAGAAAAAATAAACAAAAAAGAACGAAAAAAAACATTAAGAAAAAAAGGGCTCCAAAAATGAAAGAAAGAAAAGAAGACAATTGAAGAAAAGTCTTGACATTAAAAAAGGGCTCCAAAATGAAAGAAAGAAAAAGGAGACAAGAAAGACGAAGTTGAAAGAAAGAAAGAAAGGGCTCCAAAATGAAGAAGAGAAAGAAAAGGAGAAAGAAGAGACGAAATGAAAGAAAGGCAAGGGCTCCAAAATGAAAGAAAGAAAAAGGAGACAATTGAAACGAAGAAAAAAGAAAAGAAAGAAAAAAAAAGAAAGAAAAAAAGAAAGAAAAGAAAAAAAAAGCAAAAGAAAGAAAGAAAAAAGAAAGAAAAAAAAAAGTCTTGAAGAAAAAGGAAAGAAAAATGAAAAAAAGAAAAAAAAGACAATTGAAAAACGAAGTCTTGAAAGAAAGGCAAAAGAAAGAAATGAAAGAAAGAAAAAAAAAACAAAGAAAGTCTTGACAAAAAAAAAAAAAAAAGAAAAAAAAAAGAAAAGAAAAAGAAAAACAAAAAAGACGAAGTCTTGAAAGAAAAGAAAGAAAGGGCTCCAAAATGAAAGAAAGAAAAAGGAAAAAATTGAGAAGAAACTAAACAGAAAAAAAGAAAAAAAAATGAAAAAAAAAGACAAAAGGAGAAATTGAAACTAATTTCTTGACATAAAGGAAAAGAATTCCAAAATGAAAGAAAGAAAAAGAAGAATTTGAAAGAAAGAAATGGACGGGAAATTGACTTTAAAAAAAGAAAGAAAAATTGAAAAATGAAAGAAAAGAAAGAAAGAAATCTTGAAAGAAAAAAGAACTTAAAATAAAAGGAAAAGAAAAATTAAAAAAAAAAAAAAATGAAAGAAAAAAAAAAGAAAATGAAAGAACGAAAAAAAGGAAAAAATGAAAGGAAAAAGGAAAAGAAAAAAAGAAAAAAAAAAAAAAAGAAAAGAAATGAAAAAAAGAAAAAAAACAAAAGGAAGGAAAAGAAGAAAGATACAAATGAATGGTAAAGATAAAGAAAAGAAAAAAAAAAAAAAGAAAAAAAAGAAAGAAAGAAAGAAAGAAAAAAATGAAAAAAAGAAAAAAAAAAAGAAAAAAAGAAAAAATGAAAGAAAAAGAAAGAAAATGAAAGAAAGAAAAAAAAGGAAAAATTGAAACGAAAGAAAGAAAAAAAAAAAAAAATGAAAGAAAAAAAAAAAGAAAGAAAAAAAGTAGAAGTCTTCGTTGAAAAACGGAAAGAAAAAGAAAGAAAAGAAAAATTGAGAAGAAGAAAAAAAAAGAAAAAAAAAAAGAAAAGAAAGAAAAAAAAAAAAAAGAAAGAAAAAAAAAAAGAAAAAAAAAAAGGAAAAAAGGAAAAAAAAAAAGAAAGAAGAAAGAAAAAAAAAGGAAAAAATGAAAAAAGAAAAAAGAAAAGAAAAAAAGAAAAAAAGATTTTAAAAAGAAAAAAGAAAAGAAAAAAAAATTGACGAAGTTCTGAAAGAAAAAAAGCTGAAAGAAAGAAAGAAAAAAAGATGAGAAATTTTTGAAAAAAAAAAAGAAAAATGTTAAAAAAAAAAGAAAAAACAAAAAAAAAAAAAAAAAGAAACTGAAAGAAAACGTTTGAAATGAAAGAGAGAAAAAAAATGAAAAAAAAAGAAATAAAAAGAGAAATTGAAATGAAAAAATATTGAGGAAACATTGAAAATGAAAGAAAAAAAATGAAGAAGAAACGTCTTGCAACAACAACACCAGCTGCACCAAAACAAAAAAAAAAAGTTAACAACATTATTTGGCTGATCAAAAGTAATTACAAGGAGAAAAGGAAAAATGTTAATCAAAAAACAGGAAAGTTGAAAAGAAAGAAACTGCCACGGACGGAAAAAAGAAAAACTGTAACGGCACACTTACAAAAACGTTATCAGGTCCAAAATGAAAGAAAAATTGATTAAGGTTAGAATGAAATTAAAAAAAAGGTGAGACAATACAATTTTATTTTGGAGCCATCGACAAGAAGGGGGAAAATAACGAATTTAAAGACAAAGAAAAAAATTAAAAAAAACCAAAAATAATAAAAAAATATCAAATAAAAATGAAGAATTAAAAAATGAAGGAAAAAGGTTCCAATAAGAAAAAAAAAAAAAATAATAATAGGAAATTAATAAAAATCTTTTAAAAGAAAAAATTAGAATAAAAAGATAAAGTGAAATTTTGTCTGTAAATACCTTTGAAATTCGAATCCATCCAATGATTTTGATCATTTTGAAAAAATTAAATGTTAGTAAATGTTATCGTAAAAAATTTTTTTAAATCAAAAATCCATAAAAATAAAAGAAAAAGAAGATAAATTCAACTATTTTTAAATAAAGAAATAATTGTTACAAATCGGAAAGTAGGTCACTTAGATCAAAAATAGAAAAAGGAGTAGACTATCATTTTTAATTTTCTACAGAAATGCGTTTAGCGAAAAACGAAAATCTGGTGGTGATCAACAAAAATTGTTGAAAACAATTTTAACCTAAAAACTCAAAAAATCAAACAATTAATTATTTAATAAATATCAGTCAATGGAAAAAATTTGAAATTGAATATTTAAAACAGAATTCAAAATATTTTAATTTAAAATTAAATAAAATAAAAAAAGATAAAAAATTAATTTGTCTATTTTGAAAAATAGATAGTTATACTAATTAAATTAAATCCTCCTTTGTAATCCATGATATAAGATTTTAACAAATTGAAGCGTGACTATATATTTATTGTTTTAAAGAAAGGCCTTATATTGATTTTATCCTGTTGAAAAATAAAAAACATGTTTTAAATAAATACAGAGTATTGAAAAGATCAGTGTATGTATTTTTTTCAAAGTTTTTTAAAGAAACACACAAAATGAAGAATATATATATTTATATATATATATATTTATGCAATATTCTAAAGAAAGATTTTTTGATCGACAAATCCTGTGTGTTCAAAGTAATTTTAATTTATCAAAATAGTGGTCAATGTAAAAAGAAAAAACATAAATTAAAATGATTAAAATTTTTGAATGACAATTAAAAGAAAAAAGAACCCCATCGAGGAAAAGGATGATAAATAATTTCAAATTTTTTAAAACTTAAAAATGAAACATTGATTTTTAAAAAATAAAAAAAGAATAAATTTTTTAAAGAAAAAAAAAAAGAAATTAATTGATATATAAATATATAAAAACCAAAAAGAATTGAAAAAAAAAAAATTAAAAATCGAAATAATAAATAAATTGTCAACAAATAAAATGAAAGGTAAAAAAATAAATTTTAACCAGAAAAATATGAAAAAATTTTGAATAAAAGGGAATTAATCAAATCGAAAATAAAAAAATGCATGGCACGTAGAACTAAAACAAACACCATTTAAATATTGAAATCTTAAATTTTTGTTATTGGTCAAAAACCAAAGGACGAAAAAAATTTAAAATTTAATAAAAAATTTTAATATTAATAATATTAAAAACAAAAAATAAAGCAAAAGGGAAAATAAAAATAAAAAGTGGAATGAAAAATGACTGAAAAATGGTCCAAAAATAATGTATATAGGAAGGTAACATATGAACCAGAAAAAATGTATGGGAAAAAACGATATAATTATAAAAAAGAAAACAGAAAAAATATTGATAATAAACATCGGTCATCACCGGCACAACCAGAACAAGGACTTTTTGATTTAAATGAGGAACCAGAATATTTTCGAAAATTTTGCTTAACAAGAAAAGAATAGAATAAGAACTTTTTAACCACGCCGAAGAACAGAAAAAAACATAAATACATATTTAACGATTAAAAAAATAAAAAAAAAATAAATAAATGGAGAAATAGAATTTTTTTTAATTTGAACTTAAAAAAAGAAAAAAATGTTTGAACGATAAATCCGAAAACGACAATAATCACAAAACGGTTGTGGTGCAATGGCGAGAAAAATCAAATTAAACAACTAACATGAAATGCAACAAACTCAGGCGTGACATCGAAGGAAAAAAAAGAAATGTAAATAGAAAATCGAATTTTGAAAGATAAAACAGAATCAAATGTAAATTAAATAAAAAAAGTTATTTTCGTTTTGACATTTAGATAAAAAATGAAAAAAAAAAAAAAAATACTTCGAAAAGATATATCTTGTTCATCGAACAAATTGAACAGAAAAAAAGTTTTTTTGAATTCAAAAGAAAGAAAAAAAGAATAATGAAAGAAATATGAGATAGACTAGTAGTGAATAAAATAAATAATAAAAGAAAACAAAAAAAAGGAAGAAAATGATGCGTTTAATTTTAATTAATAAGAAAAAAAATCAATGAAGGAAACCATCATCTTTTAAATCTAAGAAATCCGAAACAAGAAAATAAACAAAGAAATTGAAAGAATGAAAAAAAAAAAAAGAAATTTTCTTGACATGTACTTGGCAACGATGCATTCAATGAAAGAAAGAAAAAAAACATAAAGAAAAAAAAATGAAAGTTAAGAAAGAAAAAAGAAAAAAGAAATAAATAAACTAAGAGGAAAGAAATGCCAAAAAAAAGAAAAGAAAGAGGGAAAAAAAATGAAAGAAAGAAAAGGGAGAAAAAAATGAATGAAAATATAAGCTTGAAAATTGACGGAAAAAAAAAGAAATGGAAACGAAAATTGGAGAGAAAAGGAAAGCACAGAAAATCAGACGTACAAAAAAAAAAGAAAAGAAAAAAGAGATCAAAAGATAAAGAAAAAAAGATGCCATGAAATAAAAAGAAACGGGAAAAAGAAAAAAAATAAAAATAAAACCTAATATGAATTAAAAAGAATGATGAAGAAAAAAGGAAAATGAAAAAAAACAAAGAAAAAAGAAAGGAAAAAAAACAAAAACAAATGACAATGAATTGCCAAAAATGGACGGATATAATGACTGAAAAAATTGAAAAAATAAAAAAAGCAAAAAACAACTGAAAAGCCAATTTTCGGATAAAAAAATTATTTGAAACCAAAGAAGGGGTTAGCATGGGTAACGAAATGAATAGATAAAAAATCAGAAAAATAAAAAATGGTTCAGTTTGGACCATTCTTATAATTTAATCCCCAAATATGGACACATTAAAATGGAAAAGAAATATTTTTTATGAACATAATACCAACAATGAACAAAAATATATACTACTGACAAGATATTTTTACAGGAAATTAAACAATAATTATAAAAAAACATTTTTATGCCAGCAGAAAGAAGGGATATAAAAGAGGAAAATTGTCTTTTATTAAAACATATTTTCATTACTTTCATAAAAAAATTGAATTGGAAAAATTTTTTAACTAAACTTATCGACAGCATGGATCGATTGCTTAAAGTCGTTCGATCTGGTACCACTGAGAACATGGGAAAAGAAGAGGTATAAAATATACAGAAACAGATTCTTGACAATGTTCAAATTCATGGAAAACTTAAAAGAATTACCCAGGAGAGAAAAAAAATACAAAGAAAAGAAAAACAAAGAAAGACCAATCACTGAAAAAAGAAAATCTTCGTTAGAAAAGGAACCATTAAAACATGAAAAAAGAAAATAAAAAAGAAATTGAAAACATTAGGTAGATAAATACAAAAAAGAGACAGAAAGGAAAAAGATATATGAAAATCTGGACGTTTTTCAAAATTATTAAAAGAAAACCCATACTTACAAAAAACCTGGAATGAATGAAAGACCAATGATGAAGATGGAAAAAACAACTTTAAAAAAGTGAAATCAAAGAAAAGACGTTGATATTAACAAGAAGATTAAAATAAGAGAAAAATGTGTAAGAAATATTTAAAATTAATGAATTTGTCAGAATATAACATTCAAAAGCAAAAAAAAAAGATCCAAAAAAGAATATTATAGGAGATTATATTTTTATATTTTAATTACTTGTTAAATTTATATTCAATGGCCGTTGCAGAGTGACTATTTAGAATGAACCAAAAATAAAATATTTTTTACCGAAACAAGTCAAGAATGGAAAATGAATAATCTATTCTATAACATGAATTGTTTTAAAAACCAACATATTGTCATGGAAAAATATAATCAAATTATTAAATCCTTGAGCAAAGACGACAAGGATGGAGTAAAATCGAAAATTGAAAGGCGTTTCAAAATAGGAAAACTCATGGACAAATAAAGATTCTAAAAATATAAAAGTAACCCATAAAAAAACGGAGCGAGTTGAAAAAAAAAACGACCAAAGAATTACACTAAACCTAAACCATACAAACGGACAACATTAACATCGAGATAAAAAACATTTTGGCTATTCAAGGAGTAGCAGGAATCACCATTACTCGTCGTAGTCGCATTAAATTAGTGTAACTCAGCTGCCTATCAAACAACAGTAGTCCAATGGATACAAGTCACAGAATGGCAAACTGAATCACCTATTTTTTATTTAAATGATGATCTTAAAACGTTTTGCAGCCAAGGATAACAACCAAGAAAAAACCTACTCACCATTGTCAAAACCTTCAGCGAAGACATTAGGATGGAGTTTGGAATCGACAAATGTGCCAAACCTTCAAAGGGTAAACTAACGAAAACTACAGATTTAGACCTTGATATCAACAACAAGATTAAGGAACTAGACCAAGATGGTACATACAAATACTTAGGAATTAATGAAGGAGACGGAATAGAACATTCAATTATGAAGAAAAAGATCCGAAAAGAATATTATAGGAGAGTGCGTTTGATACTAGAAAGCGAACTAAATGGGGCCAATAAAATGAAGGCTATCAACACCTTAGCTATACCCGTAGTAACATACAGCTTCAACATTATTAAATGGAAGTTGAATGACATTAAAAGATTGGACGCCAAGACCAGAAAAATGCTTACCTAAATGAGTATGCGCCACCGAAATCAGATGTTGATAGGCTGTACGTACCAAGAGCTTTAGGAAGTTGAGGTCTAATCCAACTTGAATTAACTCTAAAAACTACAACAATCGGATTGGAAGCCTACCTCACAAAAACCAATGACCCTCTCCTACAAATAGTAAAACACCAAATCCACTCCATCAACAAAGAAGCTGCACTCTTCAAGAAACAGCTTAATATACCTGAAATCCTACCAACAAAAAAAACGAAAGCGAATACCATCTATGCCAAACGAGTAAAACAGAAAGCAAAACAACTTGGCCAAATGAAATTACAAAAAAAAAAACTGGGAGGACAAGGCGTTGCATGGCAAATACCAAAAAAGAACGAAAGAAGCAGATGTGGACCAACAGAAAACACATCAGTGGCTGAGGAGCACCGGGTTGAAAGCTGAGACAGAAGGCCTAATTATTGCAGCTCAGGACCAAAGCCTCGCAACCAGATCCTATCACTGTCACATAATCAAGGATGGAACTAACCCGAAATGCAGGATCTGCAGAAAATATGATGAAACTGTCGACTTTATTATCTCAGGAAATCCGGAACTACCAAAAAAATGAATATACCCAGAAACATAAAAAGGTAGCGACATAGGTGCATTGAAAGATATGCAAGAAACAAAATCGAAACCACTGAGAGATGGTATGAGCACCAACCAGACACAGTTATCCAAAATAACGATGTAACTATCCTCTGGGACATGCCAATTCAAACTGACAGGGAAATAAAAGCCAAACAGACCTGATATTATCATAAAAGACAAGGAATTCAGGAAGTGTATGATTTATTGACATAGCAGTACCATTATTGAAAAAACACCCATAAAATTATCGAGAAATTGTCCAAATATCGAGGACTAACACAATTGAATTAACAGATAACAAGGATAATGAAGCCTACCTATAAAAACCTGAGACCCTATCCTGCAAATAAAATAAATCGACTCCATCAACAAAGATATATAATTAAAGAAAAAGCTTAATATAAAAGAAATGACCTTTTATTTTCATGAACTGGCATCTCAGCTTCAAGAAACAGCAATAAAACATAGTTTCATTGTCCTTTCGTACAAAATGAGAAAAACAAAATAAAAAAATTATCGAGAAATTAAAAATACAAGGATAATGGAGATCGAGATTAACAGGATGTGGGGAATGAAATTGAGACTGTACCAATAGTAACTGGAGCTCTGGGATCTATATATAAAAGGAATGGACAATTTTATAACAGTGTCCCAAGTAACAAAACATCCAAATTGAGCAGAAGATCGCCCTACTAGGAACATCCCATATACAAAGAAAAGTGCTATCAATCAAAATTTAATTTCGTATAGGGCCACAGGACCATAGTTTGATCCGGATCTAAATCGGATTTTCGGGATGAAACATAGTGTAAAAAAACAATAATAAAATAATAGATAACAAAATGCTCTGATGCTACCCCAGCCATTAGCTATCATGGAAACTGATTCTAACTGATTAGAGGCGCTAAAATGATAAAATCCATCTGTTTGATGCAATGTTATTAATCCTGAACTGGCATCTCAGCTTAGTTTTCTTTCCACAGCCGAAAACATAGTTTCATGAAGATTTCGTATAAAATATTTATATGGAAAATTTTTCTATTTATATTTCTGAGATAAAAATAAATTAAATCAAAAAAAAAAATTTTTATTCGGACTATTGTAATAATCATCTTTTATATATATTTATTACAACGTTTCATATATATATATATATATATAAAAATATTAAAATAATGGTTGGAATGTCAACCTGAACGTATTTTTTATTTGTTTAGATCCAGTGACAGGACCCAAAGAGTGTGAGTTCAATATAGAAATTTTAAGGCAGTGGAGATTTTCCAGAGGGAAATTAAAGGAGATAACTGATAGATAGACATAAATTAATTGATGGCACGTGGAATAGAAACATTACCCCAATGAGCGAATTAAATGGTGAATAAATTCGACATTCCAAACCTGAAAAATAACTTTACAAGCCGAAACGGTTTAATAAATTGATCAACAAAGATGAGGACAATAGTCCGAAAAATAAAAATTTATATAAATCTCATCTATAAATATAGACAGATATATAAGATAAATAAAATGTACAATTAAAATATTTGTAATAAATATACGAAAAAGATGATTTTTCCGAATAAAATTAAATAATGCAATTGTTCTAATGTTTTTTAAAGATTAATGGTAGTGAATTTTGAAATTAAATAATTTGAAACAGACATAGTATTCGAAATATTGTTTAAAATTATCAAACACCGTTTTTTTTTTCTTTTTCTTTTCTTAAAATAGCCTTCTTAAAATATTATTAATTATTATTATATTTTTTTTGATTCCAATCAAAAATGGAGGCTCTTAAAAAATCTCTGAATACAAAATTTATCACTGATGTATTTATGCTCACATATTTAAATTTCCATTTCAAGATCCTTGTATTTTGATAATTATTTGAAGATAAAAAAATCACATTACAACAAAAGGAGATAAATAAATTATTTTATTATTTTTATATTTTTGAGATGAGGATTTCTGACTATGCATAATCATTGCTTTCCGGGTTAGGTGACCAAAATTTTCATCAGAAAAGCCATTTTCCACAAGCATTTTTTGGCAAATAATATCACGCATCTTTAGGATGAAATAGATTTTCTTCAGTATTTGTGGCTTTATATCTCGTGAGAAAAAATATTTTGTATGACACTTAAGTCCCAGATTTCCTTCATTTGGATGAATCTTTTCCAAACAATCTGATATTCACAACAATTGAGTTGTTGATGTCATTATGTGCCAAACTTTGGCATTTCTGATTCAAAGGTCATTTGTATTTTGATTTCTTTTTTGAAGATAAAAATGATACATTGCAGTCTGACAAGGGACTGTCATATCAATAAGGAGGCACATTTTACGTTTTTGACGAAATCTAATTTTTGAAATATCAAGACGATTAGCTTTTTTTTGTTTGTTCTGTTTGTGTTTTTTTTTCAAGTCTAAAAAAATTGTTATTTTTTTCATTTCTGAAACAGGGTCTGGGTGGTCTAAATAAAATTAATTTGCATTTCATTTTTTTGCAGATTAAAAGTAAAGATATTTTTAAAAACTTTGTTATAAAATTGTTTTTTTAAAATTCAATGGATGTCAATTAGTTTTTGCAACCTGATAAAAACAAGATGGTCAATTGTTTTGAAAATAAAAATCACAGAATCTGCATTTTGAGCTAACAGAATTTTTCAGTATTCGTAACTTGGTAATTTCAATTAAACAAAAAAGCATTGGTCCTGATTAGCAAGAATTTTTTGAAGTTTCATTTTAAAACATACGTAGCCACTGATATTAATGGGTTTGTCTACATGAGATTGTTTATTTGACATTCAGAATATTGAAGAATGAAGAGATTTATCTTGTCACAGAAATTATAAAAAAATCTGGTCGGTCACCAATTAATTTTTTTCATTTTTATTTTTTTTAAAAGCTCACAGTAGGTGTATTAATCCAATAAAAATGATTCCATTTTGAACTTGTCAATATCTTTTGTTAAATGAATATTTTTTTTAGTTTTTCATGTTTTAAAAAAACTCCATTTTGAACTTGTTGGCAATTTGTTACTGAATAAAATATATATTTTCATGTTCTTTGAAAATTCCATTTTGAACTTTTGGGACATTTGTTCTGAAAAAATTTTTTTTAAAAATGCGATTTTTTATAGATCATCATCGAGTAGAAAATATTGTTTAGATATTTTAAATACTGGTTTTTTGTAGTTTGTAAGACAGTTCTATTTGAAAAAATCCTCTAAAAAAATTGGAATTTACAAATAACAGACGATCAATGAATTTTGGATGATGCTATAAATAATAAAGTGAGAAGCATTTAATTTTTTTCGTCCATTTTCTTTTTAATGTCAGTTATGGTCTAAAGATATTGAAACTGTATTGTTCAATGAAAAATTTTTTGAGTCTAATAAGTTTTGACTAAATTTCAAATATCCATTACCAGAAAAATTCAGGTGGATATATATTTTTTTTATAAACGAAATAAAAAA